>PVIU01008046.1:0-46703 GCA_004026605.1 Ondatra zibethicus
ATCAACATGTAGAAAAATGAAAATAGACCCATATCTATCACCATGCACAAAACTCAAGTCCAAATGGATCAAAGACCTCAACATAAAGCCAGCCACACTGAACCTTATAGAAGAGAAAGTGGGAAGTACACTTGAACGCATTGGCACAGGGAACCACTTCCTAAATAGAACCCCAGCAGCACAGACACTGAGAGAAACATTTAATAAATGGGACCTCCTGAAACTGAAAAGCTTCTTCTGTAAAGCAAAGGACATGGTCAACAAGACAAAATGACAGCCTACAGAATAAGAAAAGATCTTCACTAACCCCACATCAGGCAGAAGTCTGATCTCCAAAATATACAAAGAACTCAAGAAATTGGACACCAAAAGATCACATAATCCAATAAAAAAAATGGAGTACAGCCCTAAACAGAGAACTCTCAACAGAGGAATCTAAAATGGCTGAAAGACACTTAAGGAAATGTTCAACATCCTTAGTCATCAGAGAAATGCAAATCAAAACAACTCTGAGATTCTATCTTAACACCTGTAAGAATGGCCAAGATCAAAAACACTGATGACAACTTATGCTGGAGAGGTTGTGGGGGAAAGGGAACACTTCTGCATTGCTGGTGGGAATGCAAGCTGGTACAACCCCTTTGGATGTCAGTGTGGCGATTTCTCAGAAAATTAGGAAACAACCTTCCTCAAGATCCAGTAATACCACTTTTGGATATATATCCAAAGGATGCTCAATCGTGCCACAAGGACATGTGCTCAGCTATGTTCATAGCAGCTTTGTTTGTCATAGCCAGAACCTGGAAACAACCTAAATGCCCCTTGATCGAAGAATGGATAAGAAAAATGTGGTACATTTACACAATGGAGTACTACACAGCAGAAAAAAATAACAACAGCTTGAATCTTGCAGGAAAATGGATGGAGCTACAAAACATTATTTTGAGTGAGGTAAACCTGACACAGAAAGACAATTATCACATATACTCACTCATAGGTGGTTTTTAAACATAAAGCAAAGAAAGCCAGCCTGCAAACCACAATCCCAGAGAACTTAGACAACAATGCGGACACTAAGAGAGACTTACATAGATCTAATCTACATGGGAAGTAGAAAGTATAAAAAGACAAGATCTCCTGAGTAAACTGGGAGCATAGGGACCTTGGGGGAGAACTGTAGGGGGGAGGGGAGCTAGAAAAATGTAGAGGTCAATAAATATCATTTAAAAAAAAGTGTGTGTTGGGAAACCTGCCATTCTCATGGGTCTGCCTTTATACACCACTTATATCTATTGTATGACCATTTTCTTCTCTGGGATTAACACATTGCCATCTTGAATTTGGCTTCCAGTAGCCATGGCAAGCAGAACAGAATACAGTTGTGCCCAATGGAGCTATGATACTCCCTAGTAGATGGAGGAGGTAATGGTAATGGAGCTATGATACTCCCTAGTAGATGGAGGAGTTAATGGTAATGGAGCTATGATACTCCCTAGTAGATGGAGGAGGTAAGGGTTGCAGTATCTTCACCGAGGTTCTCAGTTACTTCTCCTCTTCAGCTGTGAGTTATCTTGGGAGCTGCTAAAGGCTACAGCAAGTGGGAAGTTAACATCCCAAGTAGTCTGGGATGGAGCTTCCATGAGGTTGTCATCCATGAGGTTATCATCCATGACGGGGCAGGACTTTTTGATGATCCCGTTGTTGGGGGTCACCTAACCTCCTCCAGCTGACTTCTCACCCATGCTCTGTATGTAAGCCTAATAAATTCATTGGTTTCCCAAGATGGACCTTGGGTAGAATCATTACTTTGGTCTGTCTTCGGTGCTCCTCTGGGGTGAGAGGCTTGTTCAGACCTCCCCTGGAAATGCCGATGTTCAGGGGCTTCTTTATCATTTTCAGTATGCTTTCTTTCTTCTGTACACTGAGTAGATTACTTTTCCTCTGCTAGGTGCTCTTTTCTGTTCCTGTCCATCGAATGTTCTGAATGTCTCTCATTATATGGATTACAATCTTTTTTCCTAGTTTTGGGAAGTTTCTCCTATGATTTTATTGAAAATGTTTTTGATGCCTTTAGGAGTCTTACCTGCATTCCCTCCAAAGTGATGCATTGTCTTTGTCCTTGCAGGGATGTCCCAAGTCCTCGTCTTCAAACTCAGATATTCTGTCCCTTCCTTGGACCCATTCTGTTGGTGAGACTTTCCATTGAACTTTGTTTAACTTACTTTTTCATTTCCAGGATTTCAGTTTTTTCATTATTTGCATTTCTTGAGTTCCTCTCTCTGATCTTGCATTGGGTTTCTTATTTCATACAGCCGTTTGTGCTTTCTTGGAACTCACTAAGGAGTTTATTTAGATCTTTGATTTCTTTCAGCATGCAATCATTCTTTTGAATTCTTTGTCTAGGATTTCATTTAATTCACTCTTGGTGGAGGTCACTGCTGTAGGATGGGTAGTAATGATTTGGGGGAGTGATGCTGCCTTGGTTTTCATGTTACTGTGGTTTTGCATTGGGACTTGCTTATCTTTTTTTTTTGTTTTGTTTTTCAAGACAGGGTTTCTCTGTGTAGCTTTTACTGTCCTGGAACTAACTCACTCTGTAGACCAGGCTGGCCTTGAACTCACAGAGATCCTTCTGCCTCTGCCTCCTGAGTGCTGGTATTAAAGGCATTTGCCACCACAGCCTGACTTGAATATCTTGACTTTAGTCATAGTTGAGTTTATTTTTTAATATTTATTTTTAAATCATTTACTCTTTCAGAGAGCATTTGCATTGAATGAGTTGTTCTGATCGTGGTGACATTTTCCTCAGCTATACCTGTGGTCAGGGCAACAGGCATGGTCCTCCAGGACATACCCACTATTAGACTATTATCTGCAAAAAGTCACTAGTAAAGGTGTGACCCTGCGGTGAAAGTGTAGTCATGGACAAAGAATTCCCCGAGCACCAGCCATGTAGGAGGGAGGGCCACTGAGGCGGCATGATAACTGTATTAGTGACTGTGGCTATGGGTGGAAAGGAAAAACAAAAGCTCAGGGACTAGTGGTTGGTATGGGGTTGACAGAAAAAGTGGGGGAGGGAAATGTGCACAGAGGGAATGGCTAGGGGCAAAGTAGGGGAGGTGAGGCAGCCTTGGCTCGAAGTTGGGTGAGCAGAGAGAAGTGTAAAGGTATAGTCATGTGACAAATGGCATTCCCCCACTCTTGGGAGGCCACAGAGGTCACCACACCTAGGCCAGCCTGTGCTCTTAGTGAGAGGAAAGTGGAAAGGGAGACAATAGATAGGGATGGCAGGGAGACCCTTGGAGGGGTACGGAGTGTGAGTGCAGTTCAGCCTGTCCTTTTGAAGTGGTAGCCTGACTTCCGCTTTGGTGGCCTGCCTAGCTGATTTGGCTCTCACACCTGCCACACTCTTGGACCTTCTCGCTATGGCTGTGTGTACCCACACAGCTGAGGCGGCCTTTGCTGCCATGTCTGCGCCCACTCAGTTTCCTGTGTCTTCATGCCAGTGTCCCCTGGCACCACACAGCATGTCACACTATGTGTTTCTGGGGGGGGGAGCACTTCCGTCTCCCTCCCCTTGCTGGGTTGCTGGGCATCCACAGTTGCTCGACTTCTCCACAACCACACCATCTTTCCAATATCCTTTCACTCCATGGACCACTGAAACCCTTCGCCTCTATGGTCTACGTACGTTCTTTGCTGTTGTTCTGGCTTCTTTGCTGGTTCAGTCTGTCATTTGACCCAGCAAATATCAACTTACTGTACTGTGTATGTGGTATGCAATTGTCAAGGTGTACATGCAAATGTGTGTGCACACCTGTAGAGGCCCCACCTGGTTGTTGGACATCTTCCTTAAGTACACACTATTTGTTGAGGCAGGGCTTCACAAATGAACCCACGTTTGCCCATCAGCTGGTCTAGCTAGCCAGCTTGTTCCCCGCCACTCCAGCACCTATCTCTGTTGCCTTTTGCTTGCATGGCAAATGTTTGATCTTCTGAGCCATCCCCCAGACCCATTTATTTTACTTTACTACTCCAGGAAGGGTTTGTGTAGTCCAGTGACTTCAGGTTTTGAAGACCTGAAGGGGAGACCCTACCAACCCAGTTATCATGGCAGCCCTGCCTTTTCCTTAAAAATACATTTCCTACTCAGAGGGGCTTTCATCCAGGAACCAGACTGTAGGTCAATCTTTCTAGAACACTGCACTATTACTCCCTGTTCAGAGTTCTGCCAGTCCATTCCTGGCTCTTTGCATATCTCTGTGCTTCAGTGTGAAGGCCTTTGTCCTCTCTGGACGGTGCCCAGTGTGACTTGTTCCCTCCCTTGCCCTCTGAGTCAGGTCCATCCTGGGGATGCTTCTGCTCCCAGTACCCAGGGATGGAGTGAGGCTGGAAAGGCTCTCTGCAGGGCCCAGTTGGAGTCTGTGGTACTAGTCTTCAAGGCAGATGGGGAGCCCTGGCTCTGGTGTCTGCGGTGCCCCACCCCACCTCTTCCCTCACCTGGAATCCTCTTTGGTCCATGACTCAGAAGTCAGTGATCTGAGTTGCCTGGCAACAGGGCAATAGATGTTGCCTAGGCCACAGTTGTCAGGCAACACGGAACTCACCAGCCTTTATGGAGAGCTGTGGGTTTCATGGCCAGAGTGCCTCTACCTAGACATTTCTGGGAACAAACGATCAGGGTCCAGTTCTGCACCATGGCTGTGTTTTTACAGGGTTGCCTCTCCTCTGGTCAGCTGGTGTTCCCTCTGTCCACTGGAACGTAGCCCATCAGGTCCTCCCCCTCCCCCTCCAGACTCTCCTCTTGCAGCTTAGGAATTGAGCAGAACAGAGCCCCATGCCTCCCACGTCCCCACATGGCTGTCACCTTTATTAGCTACACTTCATCTAGCCACAGACAGATTCTGGGACAGGGTTGTGGAAAACTCCAGAACAAGGTTTTTATTATGGTCAGAAGATACTTGCTCAGCCTGCTGGGAAGAGGCACATTCCAGCTCTGAGGGAGATCGGTGTCCCGCCCCTTCCCCTCCCCCCACCCCCTCTCTGGAGTGGGCACTGTAAGGCATTCACACTTGGTGTTTTCTTGCTTTCTTTCTTTTCTTTTTTTCCTTTTTTTTTCTTTTTAAATAAAAAACCAGCCCTGGAGTAGAAAGAAAAATCCTGCAATGAACTTTCCAGACCAAACTGAAGTGGGGTGGAGTCAGAGGGTCTGAGGGACACATTTCATTTCCAAGGTTGGCAGAAGCCACTGGAAGGGAGGGGTTCAAGGAGAGGGCGGGGTCCAGCTGACAGGAGGCCAAACTCAGACAGGTACACCCTGTCTTCATCATTTTTCACGTTCACAGATCATAGAAATTTAAGCAAAATAGCTATTTTATATATATTTATATATCATATATATATATAAATTAGGCAAATAAAGATGTCAGGAGTGCTGAGGACCCTGATGCCGCCTAGAGACAAGGCGGGAGGCCAGGTGTCTGTAGAGCCTAGGTCACCAGCCCAGGCTAAGTGAAGGGTTTGTTCCTTATTGCTGATTTGGGGGCCTGGTTCTTGGCAGAAAGCACCTTTGGGCCCTGCCTTTCAGCCCTTCTTGGCCTTCTGGGGACTGGGGCACTGTCCCAGCATGGCCAAGGCCTGGCAGGGGCTGCTGCTGTCAGCTCACAGGGGCGCTGCCTTCAACTGCCTCCCTGCTCCCACTGTGGGCTGTCTGTCCCCATAGGGACCCCACACACCTGGACAGGTCAGGCAGGCTTCGGGCTGTCTCTGTGCCTGCCAACCTGGAGCTTGAATGGTGCGGAGACACAGCCTGGCTGGGTTACAAATACTCCCCACACAAAGGGGCGGAGCTTCCGTTTGTCTTTAGAAGAGTTGCTTCTTGCCAGGACAGTTTTGGGGCAAGAACACACGCTTGGAAAGCAAGACTTCTAAGTCATGTGCTAAAAATAGTTACTAAACCTCATCGTTAGAAAGAAATGGAGTTTCGGTTTTTTTCTTAAAAAAGTCAAAAGAGGCTTCCCTAGGAGGGGGTAGTTCCTCCCTGGATTGGGGTTAGTGACTGAGCAGCCCAGGGGCCCAGTCAGCTGGCCTGAGTTGTGGTAACTGGGAACTAGGGTGCCCATGGGGCCCAAGTCAGGGATAGCAGGCTGGTGACCCAGGGGCTGGAGAAAACCTAGGTCGGCCTTTACCCCTTCTAGGGTGGGAGCCCCCTTTCGGGGGGAAAAAGTGTGTGAACGTGTGTGTGTGTGTGTGTGTGTGTGTGTGGTCCAGTACTAAATTGGGTGCATTAAAGAAAAGGCTGAGGGTGTGCAGGCGCCTGTATTTGTCGCAGGAGTGGCTCAGAAGATGTTGGGGCACATGTGCCAGTCTTTCTTCTCCTTGGCCTCCCAGTAGCCGCCCTTGTACATGCAGGCCATCTCCCCGGTCAGCGGGTCCAGCCTCTTCTCGAACCACAGCGGCGCATAGCCGTCTGACTCCTTTTCTGCTCGGCAGGCACAGAGGGTGGGGTGAGCTGCCTGCTGCCCTGGCCACCTTCTCATCCCCCCCCCGCCACTATCCCTCCTCACCCCCCCCCCCGGGGATCATCCCTCCCCACCCTCCACCCACCGCCATGCGCTGCCCTGGGCTCACCATCCTCGCCGCCGCAGCCCGCCGCACACGTCTCCATGCGCCTTCGGCGGTTTAGGCGCTGCTTCTCCTCCAGCCGCTGCTTCTCGGTGTTGGCCTCGTCCCAGCGCCCCTTCTCCATCAATCGCTGGTCAGGCCGCAGGCGGCTGTCGGTGGGCGCTACGCCGTCCTCTTGCTCGTTGAGGGTCAGGGCCAGCTCCGAAAAATAGTACATGTTCTCCGCGTTCTCTCTGTGGAGGCCACGCGGCAGGTAAGCGACCCAGGAGGAACCTTCCCTGGTGAGCTCCTGCTCTCCCCTGGGTTCCCCAGGAACCCAGCCTGCAAAGGCCGCCAGCTGGGTCGGACGCCGCGCCCTATAGCCCTCACCTGGCACGCTCTCTCCCACCTGCAACTGCTTCTCTACGCGGGACTTCTCCGGTATTTGTATTTTTTTTAAAGTCGATGCCTCATCATCGCAAGGTTTTCCCTTACTATTCTGTTTTACTGAGCGTCAGGCACAGCCAGGTCGGTTGCAGGGCCTTGGCGACTTTGAACGTCCAGGTCAGGGCTGCCTGTGTGTTCATTGGTTGGAGATAAAACTTTGTCCCTCTTCAGGGTTTTCTGCTTTATTGTACACCGTGTTCCTCCCTACGTGGCTGGAGCTGCTTCTTCTGCTTGCTTTCTGCCTCGGAAGGGATGCTTATTGCACTGTTTTTATGCCCCGTTTTTCTGGTGATTCTCATTTCAAAGCTGCCTTCACTCACTCCAAGCATGACATTAGCCGAGTCCCAGCACTTGTAATTACGCTTGTAATTATCCAAGGTGTATTTGCTGCTTCCATCGTGTCTTCTCTGCCCTTTTAGTACTTGAACTGTGTCTGGTGGTCCAGCCGCTGAGTATGGCCCACGTGGGTGTGTTGCAGGTGGGCCCCATGGTGCTCTATGGTTAGCTGGTGATTTCTGTTGTTCAGACTTAATGCTCTTGCTTTTGTTTTTCTTCCCATATTTCAGAGCAGCAAATCAAATTGCCCACATTGGTTGTAACTTGGTCCCTTTCCTTTTATGTTTCTATCACCCTATGCTACATGTACTTCACGACTGAGCTGTTAGGTGCAAGGTCTGTTCAAACTGAAAACTCACACACCTGGCCTCAGTGCTCCTGATCTCTGTTTTTGCTGTAGTTTGCTCTGTGCTGTCCTCCAGCTCTGGGAAGTTTGCTTGGTTAGTGTGGACATAGCTTCCCATCTTTTATTTTCTTCAAAATTTAAAAAAAAAGATTATTTTATGTGTATGGTAGTTTTGCTTGCATGCACCAAGTGCATCCCTGTGCCACAAATCCCCTGAAACTGGAGTTACAGGCAGTTGTGAGCTGCCGTGTGGGCACTGGGAATTGAACTGGGCCCTCTAGAGGAGCAGCCAGTACCCTTAACCACTGAGTCATCTCTCCAGCCCTACTCTGTATTTCCTTATTCAAGCATATCTTTCGTAGATTAGCTGGGAATTTTAAAAACTTCTCTCAATCCTATACCTAGGCTAGGGCACTAATGCAATTTCAGGCTACACACTTTCCAAAATGTTGGGGAATTTGGGGTACTTTATAGACATAATGAGATAGAGTGGGGATGGGACTTAAGTCTAAACAGGAAATGTGTGTTTCAGCTACATAATAAGCACAGCCTAAGGGTGACAACGCAGCCCTGTGACTGTCGGCCTCGAGGACGCCTTCTGTGTATTTCCCACTCACAGTGGCTTGGCTCTGGGACCTGGGTTCCCTTGTTCCCTTGTCCTCTGGACTGCAAACAGGCGAGCTTTTCTCTATCTGCAAGGGCCTGGGGGGTTATAGTGCGGGCTGGTTCTTTAAGACATGAGGTCCAGTTGTTCCAGAGTGGTTCTGCCAAAGCACATTCTCGTTCCACAGAGATGCCCAAGGCATCTCTACATCTTCAGCCCTTCGTTTTGCTAATCAAATAAACATAAAATGGCTTCTCGCGGTGGTGTGGGTTTGCATTTCCCCAGTTACCACTGGGCTTTTTATAAAGCTGTTTTGGTGTGGTCCTGGGCGCATGCCAGGCAACATCTCCCTCGGAGCTGTGTACGCTGACCTGTGTGGCGGTTTTTCCTCACAGCTAGTCATGCTGTGCTGTGTGAAGTTCTAATTACGACTCTGGTACATTTCCCTGTTGGATTATTTCTGCTGTATTTGTTGAATACAAGTTATTTATGTGTTAATTTTAAATTATTATTATTTCTGTTTTTTTCTTTAAAAAAAAAAACGTATGTGTCTGCATGTGCATTCCTGCATATGTGTGTGTGGGTGTCCAGGGGAGCCAGAAGAAGACATCAGATCCCCTGGTGCTGGAGTTGCAGGTGGTTGTGAGCCACTGGGCACTGGGCATAGGTGTTGGAACTGAATCCAGACTCTGTAAGAGCAGCAGTCACGTCTACCTTCTGAGACACCTCTCCTGCCCCTAGCTTGGCTTTTTGAGACAGGGTCTCATTCTGTAGCTCAGGTTGGCTTAGAACCCCACTATGCAAACCCAGGCCCTCCCACCTCAGCCTCCAGAATGCTGGAATTATAGTTGTGAGCTACTGCTCCCCCTCTTAAATTATTTTTAAGGAAAAAACCAAACACTTATTTATTTTTGGTGCTTTGGTCCTCGTACATGACACTCATACCTTACTCCTGCCTTGAGCTGTAACCCTAGCTCTCCTTCCTCTGAGTGGTTTTTTTTTTCTTTTTGAGACTGGTCTTGCTGTGTAACCCAGGCTCCCCCTGAATTCAACCTGAACTCAAGACGTTCGTGCCTCAGCCTCCTCCGCGCTGGGATCATCAGTGAATACCCTAGCACCCAGCCCTTTCTTTTTCTTTCTAAATATTTATTTATTTGCTTGGCTGGGGTTTTGTTTTGTTTTCTTGTCTGTTGGTCTTTGAGACAGATACTATCTGGTGGTGGCTGGTCCTTTTCCTTGTGGGATGAATTCTGTCTGTCCCAGACTCTTTTAGTACACACTCTCATCTTTCTGCAGATCTGCGGTGCCTCTGCCATGTTTCAGAGATGCACAAACCTACGAGGACATTTCTAGGCTCGGTATTTCATTTAATTCCAACCTCAAAGTCCCGAGACTCAGTAGGGCAGGTCTTCTTTTCTCTGGCCTTCAAAATATCCTGGGGTCCTGATTGTTTAAAATAAATTGAGGGGCTGGAGCCATAATTCAATGGGTAAGAGACCTGGATGCTCTTCCAGAGGACCTGAGTTCAATCTTCAGCACCCATATAACGGCTTGCAACCTCTTGTAACTGCCCAGCCCCAAGTGACCTGACGCCCTCTTCTGGCCTCTTAAGGCATTGCATGCAGGTGGTGCACAGATATATATCTTGCTTGTTTTTCTGATGCAGGGTTTGTAGCCCAGGCTGGTCTTGAACTAGTGATCATCCTACCTTAGCCCAATTCTGACTGAAGCAGGTTCTAGATGGAAATATTCTTCATCTCTTACCCTGACCATTCTATAGGACCTTTTGACCCAAGGTCTGTCTTCATCTCTTTTAATCTGGGAACTTGTTCCCTGTGCTGGGACTGAATGAGGGCTTGTATAGGCTGTGTCTGCATCTTCAGGAAAGTGGTTTAGGTTATTTTCCTATTCAGCCTCCTTCCCATTTTAATTTGCTCCTTTACTTCCCTCCTGTGAGTCCAGGAAAACATTAGTTTGGTGGTTATTGAGGGATGGAGGGACCCCCCCCTTCTCTCAGTCAATGGTAACACGAATCTGTCAACATCTGCAAGATGCCATCTATCTGTCTTTAGGCTCCCGTTATTGCTGGAGACAGCTCCTGGGGTGCAGAATTTCAACAAGTAATATCTTCCTGAGACTCTGCCTGCTTGGGGACAGGCATAGCAGTACATGACTGAAATCCCAACACTCGGGAAGTTGAAGCAGGAGGATTACAGATTTGAGGCTTGGGCTACATAGTAAGTCCCAGGCCAACCTGGGCTAAATAGTGACCTAGAAAAAAAACCAAACTGACTACTTAAATAGATGGGGAGAGCCCTCTGCTATTTTCTCTCCAGCAGCACCTGTCTCTTTCTGGGACTCTGGGCTAGAAGCACGTGAAAACTGGCTCTTACCTTGCTGTAGATCTTATGCAGCTGAGGACTGTCCAGGGAGTCTGGGGTGAATTCTGTACACACTTCCATGAGGTACCCTGAGACTTCCTTGGGGTGACCAAGGAGTAGGCCTTCCTACTTCAGTTCTCTCTTTTGGCTTCTTGAGACAGTTCCTCACTGTACAGCTCAGGCTATCTCATTATACAGCTCAGGCTATCTCATTATACAGCTCAGGCTGGACCCAAACTTAAAACCCTTCTGTCTCCACCTCTCGAGTCTGGAGCTGCAGGTCCTCGGGGCCTGGCCCACAGCTTTTGCATTCATGCAGCAACCCGTCTCTTCCCAAGGGCCTTTGCTCCACCAACCTTGCTGTGGATTCTGCTTCCGTTATTTTTCCTTTGTAGGTTTTTCTCTTTTGTTTTCATTGTAAGTTTCTCAGACAGTTTCCTCTGAGTTATTGTCAAGCTTGTTTTTATCTCTTGTGGCATTGCAGGGAAAGATTCTACCCTGTCATGTGCAGCCACTGGATATCTTTATGCCCATGTCCCGCTAGACAGTCACTTTCTGCACTGGGATGATGGCCTCCTGGCTCTGCTCTCTGCTAGACTGAATTCCCCAGACCTCTATGCACTCTGCTAGGTGGGGCAGGGTGGCCCTATGCCTGTCTCCTCCTTGCCCTCTTTTCTCTGCCTCTCTCAGTCCCTATTCCCCAGAGCTGGCACCCTGGCCGGACTCACGGCAGCGGGTATTTCCTCCATAGCAGCTTGGCAGGCAGTGTCTGGTACACTGTCTTCTGCTTCCCATCAGAGCTGGGGCTGCTGTGTACGATCTTCGAGCACTCCATCTGCTCATCCCATGAGCCTGACAGCACGTAGTGGGCCTTGCCCTGGCTGTCACTCACCACTCCAGTCACCTGCGAACATTGGCAAGACATATAAGCACACACTCTGCTCTGTGCCCACTGAGGTTCTGGGCATGGTCCTAGTTACCTTGCGGGCTGCTTCTTTGGAAAAGTAGCTGTAGGGCACGAACTTTAGCTGGCACCTGTCCTTGGTCTTGTGGTTCACGATCTCAATGTCCCCTGACTAGATAGAGAGAGCAGGTGGTGCTCAGTGGCCAGTCCCTAAGCCATAGGCCCCACCTCCCCAAGGACCCCCTGACCTGATCAATCCAGAGCTTGCCCACAATGATGTTGTGCACAGTTGAGGTACTCTTCCTCCACACGTAGTGATTGCCACTGGCTTGGAATTCTAGGTGGATGGCACCTGGAGGCCAGAGAAGTCAGAGGTCATGGGTCCTTCATTGGGCTCTGGCCAGACCACCCACAGGCCCAGGGTCAAGAAGAGGAATGTCTCTGAAGCTTAGGAGGGGGAGGGAATAGGCTAGGTGATCGGTGGGTGGTGGACGTGGGCGGTGCAGCCTCCCTAGGGGCTATAGCTGGCCTTTAGATGTGCAAAGTGCTTCCCTTGAAGCTGACCATCTTCCCATCCTGGGACCCCCGCACCAGCTCACCAAGTGGCATGATGGAGATATATTTTCCCCGGAACTTGCTGGCGATGGTGATTTCCTGCCAGAGGCTCCAGCCATGCTTAGAGAACACGTGGTGGGCAGCAGACGGGGGATGGTGGCTGACCTGGGATCAGACCAGCTGCATGTGAGCACAGCCAGGCACAGGCCAGCCAGGGAAGGACAGCCTGCCCTCTGTCCAGGATGCATGGCTCCATCCCATGTATCCCCGCAGTGGGCCCAGTGACCCTGGGAAGCACAGTGTAGTGTCCCGAGTGGAAGAGCAGCCTGTCCAGGTTGCCCAGTCCATGGGGTGAGTGAGAAGCCTCTGCCCGGCTCTTGGGAAACAGCAGGGCAGGGGAAGCAGAGCTGTGTCCAGGAAGCGGAAGGTGCTGCTTTACTGAGGTTTCTGCACCCACCTCATGTACCCCTTACCACGTGTGACAACCTGAAGGAGAATGACCCCCACAGGCTCACATGTTTGAATGCCTGCAACTGTTTGGGAATGACTGGGAGGTGAGGCCTTGTTCAAGGAGGATGTCCCTGGGACAGTCCGGCAGAACCATATTAACTGAGGGAAAGAATCTGGTCTGACTCCAGAGTGGGAGTCATATCAGTGTCCTGCCATGAGCCCCTGTGCCCCCTACACCAGGGCCCCCTCTTATGCCACAGCAAACCCCTGACTGCTACTCAGCCCCCAGGGTACTTGTCTGTCCTACATAGAGTGGCAGTGCCATTGGCTCTTCGTGGTGCCCCATGCCCACTCCACAACAGTCAGGCTCTGTCTGGCCCAGTCTCCTTACTCTGCAGAGGCAGTCTCAGGGCCTAGCCTTGTTCCTGAATTCCCCTCAGGAACTCAGTGAGCCCAACCATGATTATTGTCTCTGTTTCCATGAATGGTACCTGTATGCCTCCTGTGCACTGGAAGTACACCGACGCAGCCTGTCTACTGCCCTGTCAACTGTCCCTGAGCGGTTGTTACCCATAATGAGGTGTTTACATGTTCAACGAGGGCAAGCCTAAATGAGCAAGTGCAGGGATGGAGCCCAGCTGCAGGTCTGGGGACATGTCCACTTCAGTCTCAGAACCCCACTTTGTCCCTGCTTTTCATACTGAATGCTGTGGACTCTTGCCCATCCTCCTCACGTTCCTCATTGCTTCCTCAGCAAATGCTGTCTTTCCTTTCAACATGCCCCCAGCATCCTCCCTTTCCTGTCCCTAATCCCCATTCACTCTTGCATCTCCAGGGCAGAGGAAGCCAGAGTCGGCACAGGTCATAGGGATGCCTGCCTGGCTCTCCCTGTCCACCCTTCTCCTTTCTAGACTGCTTTCCTGACCACTCTGCCTAAACTGCTAGAAGTACTACCTGTGACAAGAACTCTGTCTCTTCCTCTTCCAGCTGTGTCCTGTGTGGTTTGACCACGCCTGACACCTCTAGGGTACTCACCGCTGGCTGAATGAAGAAATGTGGGGGGTTCAGGCCAAGGACTCTTAGAGCCCCAAACCCCACATCTAAATTGTCAGCACATTTTCTGGTTCCTGTTTCAAATTCAGTCACTGAACGGCCTGGTTTGGCATTAGACTGTCATGTAGCCATGTGTAGAGCTGATTATCTTCATGGTTAAATGGTAGAGGGACACTGACCAGGGCCATGTCCCTCCCAATGTGCACATCCCAGGCTACAGCCTGCCACTTTTCAGCTCAGTGCTGACGTATGCTCTAGTCTAAACTCTCCAGTGACCCCTGTAGATGATGCTCTGTTTGGGCCCCCTGTTCCCTGGCTGGGGTTTAGTCCTTCCCTCCCTGCACCAGACCTGGCTCTCTCACACCACACTCTCCTCCCACACCCCTCTGTGTCTGGGAGACTATGGACCTGACCTTGCCACAAGGGGCCCAGCTGCCCAGTTAGATGTGAACTAAATAACGGCTCTGTCTGGTCACGGGCTGCATCCTCTTTGTCTTGCTCTGACCATGAGCCTGGCCACCTGGCCAGAGTAAACAGGCAGCGCTACCTGATTCCAAACCTTACCTGTTCACAGAGGGAACGCAGGCCCATGTCCTCCAGACGGTCCAACTCGAAGGTCTCCCCCAGCATAGGGTTGAAGGGCTTGGCGATGCGGTGCACGGTGGTGGAGTAGGAGGAGACAGAAAAGGCAGCTACCAGACACATCTGCTCCACTGAGCTGGTGCAGTTCACCGCCTTGTCCAGCAGGTGGTGGTACTCTAGGTCCTCTGTAAGTCGCTGGAGCATGGACAAGGGCTCGTTGAAGTTCACCTGTGGGTGTTGTAGGGAGGTGGCCGTTAGAGTGCCCCTGCCCTTCTCAGACACTGAGGGACATCCCTGCTCTGGTGGCACTTCACAGTGAGTTTCCATGTCCAGCATGCCCTGCCTTCGTTTTCCCCTCAGTACCTGTCACTTGCTAACATGCCACTTGACGCCACCCTCTTCTACCCCACAAAAGCCATGGCATTGGGCTATCAGGCTCAAAGCCAAGAACAGTGGGTCCAGGGGTGCACAGATGGAGGGCATACATCCTCCTTGTTGGGAACCACGGACTAGGTGTGCTATGCGGGCTCTTGTGTGCTATGCAGGGTGGGTGGAAACTGGCACCATTAGCCTCAGACAAGTCAGGGTTATGCTCCCCTGGAAGGTAAGCCTTCCCTGATAACACTAGCCTACTCCACCTCCAGTTATGTAGTGTGTGTGTGTGTGTGTGCACGCAGGAGTGTGTGCATGTGTGCATGCATGTGCGTGCATGCATGCATGCTGTGATTAAGCTGGGCAGTGTGGACAGAGACAAGAGATATAAAGGACGCTTGTGTCACAGAGTAAAACTGGCTAACGGGAAGCCCCAAGTGCTTCCTTGGTGAAGATGGTACTATAGCCTGGTGACACAGGACTCCAGAGGCCCTTGGGTGGCTGTGTGACCTTGCTGAATCTCCATTTGCCAGGCATGCACCAGGGACAACCTCTGGCAGGAAGGACTACCTTTTTACCCCCAAAGCCTACTTATCTCTGCCACCCCCATCTACCATGTGAGGACAGTGGGGACACTATGGGTCTTTCTGGGGTCACCCAGCTATAATCACACAAAGCTCTGCCTTGGCTCCTTCCTTCACAGCTTGAAGGTCCCTGTTCCCTGTGGGATCATCTAAGGAACACCAAAACAAAACAAAACAAAACATCAAAAAAAAAAAAACCCCACCAAAAACAACAACAAAAAACCAGTCACACAGCCCTCAGGCGTTATGAGGAAAACAGCACGCCCAGTGTCTCACGTGCACCGCACCCCAGGAGCCCCGAGATTCCTGCCCAGCGGTGCCTACCGGCATGGGGATCCGGGAGAGCTCTCGGCCAATGCAGTTCTTCATGATGCTCCAGAGGTTAAGGCTGTAGTTGGGCTTGTCAGGGATGCGGACTCGCCTTTTGATTTTGCATGAATCCTTGGGCACGAATGAGGTACCATCTAATACCTGCCAGAGAAGCAGGCACGCTGTCAGCAGCCCCCCCACCCCCCACCCCCGCTCCGCTAGCGCTTGCTCCTGACTCTCCAAGAACTGGTGGAAAGCCAGACACTGCTATACTGCTTGGTGATAAGGGCAGAGGCCACCTCTGCCTGCCACATGGGAGGCAGGTCTGGGACCCAAAGGTGGCCCTGAGCTTGTAGTGCTGACACCTCCCAACCCTGGAACTGAGCACTTCTTGGCTCTTGAGTGCTCCCACCTCACGTACATTATCTGCTGAGGTCCAGTCCACAGAGGTTGGCCCAGTTCCACCCTCGGCTTTTCTGCAGGAAATGAAGGGGAAGCAAGTTACAGATTCTGCATCCATCTCTAACCCCGCCTACCTTCTATCCAGACAGTGCTGAGCTGTGAGGGCAGCCCAGAGGCATCTTATCCAATGGGCCATGTCTAGTTTGGGATACTGAGGGACCCAGGCAGTGACCTCGAGAGGCCCTATCTGCCGTGATTGCTTACGGCATTGAAGTCCTATCCATCAGTACTGGCTGCCCAGCAAAGCCCTTGTCTAGAGTCCTTGTACCCAGGACCAAGAAGAGGGTGAGTGGTGAGTGCCGCATCTGGTAGAAGCCCCTGGGCCCCTTGTTCCACAGACATAAAGAGTGTCTTTATCTGCTTCCCACACTGGGGGTCTTCAAGTACTGGGATGGGTCTGATGAGTCTCTGCTCTCCTGACACTTGCCACAGCACCAGGGACACCAAAGGCTGAGGGACCCGGCTCTAGGAGCCTATTGACAGGCAATGTGGGGCAGCCAGGCAGGACTACCGTGGGATTGTAGGGAACCCAGAGCCCTCAGGGCAAGGATAGCAGGACAACCCAGATTAGAGTCATAAAGAAGGCACTGCTGGTAGCAGGTGGACAGGAGTTCATGTGGCCAGGCTATGCCAGCCTCGGGTTAAAATGCTACTGAGATAGTATCTTTACCTTTTTGTTAAAAACAGCTCTGGCTAGCCCTGACTAGCCTGGAACCCTCTATGCAGACCAGGCTGGCCTTGGACTCACAGGGATCCACCTGCCTCTGCCTCCAGAGTCCTAGGATTAAAGGCCTGTGCCACCACACCTACCTTCCCCGTCCCCTCTAAATTTATTGTTCCTGGGAAATAGTTTCTGGCTAAAACACACTGCTGGTTGACAGCCCTTTCCCCAGAAGACACTGGGGCAGGGAAATGATGGGGCATGCAGGTCCATGGAGGCTTCAGCTACAGATCACCAGCCTGAGCCCCTGACCGTAGCTCCTGTCCAGCCTGTCCACTTCCCGTTTGTCAGTGCACGTCACACCGTGGGCCTTTCCTGTGGACCCGAGAGTCTGGCTCTCTCACTGGTCACTACTGTATGTTCACCTGGGAATCTAGAAACAGCCCAGATGAGCAATTGAGCCAGGTTTGGCAATAGAGAACGAGACTGGGCATGTCCTCAGATGATGACAATGACACTGGAGAGGGTAACAGCCGCCTGTGCTGTTCTGAGCAGCTGGGCTTTGCTGGCTCTTCCCCTCTTCACTTCCTCCCTCCAGGCTGGAAGTGATCTGGTCAGTACCCTGGCTGACCTCCAGGTGCAAAGCATTCAGGCATTGGTTGTTTTTTTTTTTTTTAAAGTAACAAAGAATAGTACATAAGCAATACAATCTTGCCTGTGATGGAAAGAGTACCCCAAGGGTAGAGTTGGTCAAAGAGTCAGGTATAGCCTAAGAACCAGCCAGAGACACTGCCCCAGCGAGGAGGAAAAGCCCCAGGGTACAGTGGCCATCTGGGATCGCGGCGCGTCCTACCTGTCTTCTTTGGCCTCTGTGATCACGGTGATGAAAGATGCAGAATCCTCCATGGCGTCAAAGTACTCAGTATCTTCATCTTCTTCACTGTTCTCGCCTTTGGAAGTCAAGAAGCTTCCTAGACACACAGAGCCGCTCCATTTGCAGCTGCATCCTGATGCTGTCCTCTCTCTATCCTGCTGGCTTCACCTGCCCCATTTCAGACACCTGGCCCTGGTCACCCTGGACCGCGACTACCCTACTTGCTTTGCTGGGATAGGGCATTTTTCTTCCAACTCATCATTGCTCAGACACCTCCTTCCAGAAGCACCCAGATTTGCCCAGGTTTGCTCAGCCTGCCTGTGGCCCAGCTTTCCTGCTCAGGGTACCTGTGATGCCCCTAGCCTGATGTTAGGTAGACAACCGCCTGACTCCTGGGCAACCCTGTCCCAGAGAGAACAGTTGGGCTCACTGAACATTTAGGACTTTGAACGTAGACATGGTGTGTGGGACTCTTGCCAGATGGCGGCAGGAGTGAGGTATACAGCACCACAGCCGACAGTCTGTACTCCTCAGGACAAGCCCACATGACATGAGGTCACTTTAAGGGACAGGTTTATGGGGCCTGAGGGCTGTGTTGGAGTGTGCCCACCCACTTGCCTGCCCGCCAGCCTTGCTTTCACACGCACCCTCGCTGAGGCTCTTGCTGGGGTTGGCCGGCCCGCCGGGGGTGTTGCAGAAGGCCCTCTCAAGGCTGTTGTGCTGCTTGGCCAGCTGCTCAATGGTTTCCTCTAGGTGGACGCGCTGCTCCTGCTCATAACTCAGAGCCCGCTGCCATTTCCGGCTGTGAGTCTCCGCTAGTTCCAGGAAGTCCTTGCAGGCCTGAGAAGGACCAACTGCTATGTAAGCCTCAGGCTGTGACCTGACCTGGTCAGCTTGCCTCAGTCAGATTCCATTTGGAGCATGCCTGACCTACAGTTATTGCTCACCATGGCTAGGACCTCAGCTGTCTGCTGGAACATCCTTATGGGGTGCTAGGTCCCCAGTGGGATCTGAGGTAGCCTTAGTCTCTTCAGCTCTTCCTTGGCTTTGGTCAAAAGGGACAGCAAGCCACAGACTTCCTGGCTCAGAGGTTAATAAGCCTGGTTTGAGAAGAACCAGGGCTGACTGGGCATGGTGGCACAGGCCCGAAACTCCACCCACATGGGAGGCTGAAGCAGGATTGTAAACTCAAGGTCAGCCCAGGCCAGCTGGGTGACTTAGCCTTAATAGAAATAGGGCTGGGACTATAGTTAGTGACAGAGGCCTTAGGTTCACCCTCCAGTGAAATATGCACATAGAGAAAAGGGGGAGGGGACTAAGATTGGAACTTGCCACCAAGTCACTTTACCGTCCCTATCACATACTTCTGCCTCCCCCCCTTTTTTTTTTTTACCATGGGGGTGTGTTTTGAACAGTCTCACTATGTAGCTGAGCCTGGCTGGGAACTGACTACGTAGCCCAGGACGATCAAGAACTCACAACCACCTTGTCTCTGCCTCCTGTGTGTACTGGGATGAAAGGTGGGTGTCACTATGCTCTGCCATTAATACTTTGTTCTGGCCTCATTTCTGGGGCTGTGATGAAAATGCTCCCCCAAACAACAACTGAGGGAAAACGGAGGTTATTTGACTTACAACTCCAGGTTATGATTAATCCTAGCAGAGAAATCACAGTGGCGGGTCTTCAGGAAGCTAGTCATATATCCAGTCAAGGGCAAAAAGAAACAGATGCACGCGTGGCTACTTGCTTGCTTGGCTCAGCCCCGTTTCTCTACTCTTACACAGTTCAGGAATTCTTGCTCAGAGACTGGTGCTGCCCACACTGGGCTGGGATTTTCCCATATCAGTTAACTCAAGACAATGCTCAACAGATGTGCTCATAGGCCAACCTAGCATAGACTTTCTTCTCAGCTGATTCTAGCTTGCGTCAAGTTGACAAACTAACCATCAGCCTCTCAAGTTTCTTTTTGCATCCATAGATGGTTCCACTACATTCTTATGGCTCATCAGCTCTGTTCTCAGCTATCCCTGCATGGGCTGGCTGGTCTAATGCAGCGACTGCCAGACTTGCCCTTTCATGGAACCTTTAACTAGCAGATGGGGTACGGCTCCTGGGCCCACGCATGCTCGGGTGTTTTCAGTTGCCACTTCCCCAGCAGTGCGTCCCCACCCTTGTACTAAGCCGCCAGACCACTGGGTGTCAGGCCTGTTGCACACCGAGACATGGGAGCAGTGCAGTGCCATTTCAAAGGGCTGTGAGGAGGGACAGAGCGCTGAGGGTCCACTCTCTAGATATGACCTTGTAGGTCATCAGCTGCATCTGCCCAGGCACTGAGCGCTCATGTCCTCAATCCAGGGCACCTCAGACGTTCCCTCCAGCTCAGCCCAGGAAACCACCGAGCTCCTGCTCAGGCCAGGCCCACTCAGCTGCTGGCCTTTGCAGCTGCATGTCACTGAGTTTGTTTCTGTCTGTACGGACCCTCTTCCCATGGGGTTCCTGAATGGTAGTGAGTGTTGTAGATTCATGTCAGCCCAGTGAATAGTTAAACTTATGGAAATAGGCGATGATCAGAGGCGTTCTGCGGGCTCCTCTGGGCGGCAGGGATGGACTAGCTCCTCCAAGGTAGGCAAACCCCCTGCAGCTCTGCATCAAGTGCCATTCAAGTTTTCAGCCTGAGCCTGTGCCCTTCCTGGCTTCCTGATAGGGCCCCAGTGTGGTGCCTGAGGGTTGGTTGCCATGGCACTCCTTTAACAAGCATTGTTCTAGAAGTCTCCCTCTGCCATCTTCCTGCTAAGACCTATGGTGCCAGGGAGGGCAGGGTTCTTCCTGACCCCATCTGAAGAGGCAGAGGCCGACCTGAGGCACAGCATGAACCATCCAAGGAAACCAGGAGAGTGGGATGGGAAATGACAGCAGACCAGAAGGATCGAGTCTGGAAAAGCCACTCAGCTAGCGTCCTCACTAGGGGATGGGACAACAATGTTCACAGAGCCTACGCTCATGTGAGCCATGACGACTGATGGAGTGGCAGCTGGACCCAGTGGCTCGACCAGAAGGGACTTCTTTGCTCATTCTGTCCCATTAATAAGACACAGCAAAGTGGGGGCAGATTGTCTTTCTGGGCAACCCAGGAACACTATAGACTCTCTTGGGAGTGCTGTGAGGTGAGTGAGAAGAGACAGACACTCTATTACAAAGTGATACACCAGGGCTCTGAGGCCGCACGGCAAGGAGGTAACAGGGGCAGCTCTGGAAGATGTCCGCTTTGGCTACTGCTCGTGTGGGACCCATGTCCCCGTCACTCATTCTTCATAACCTTAGGCTTGGCCCCAGCTGGTGTCAGTCCCCACCACCTGGTTGCTGGCTATGGCGGGAGGCCCTGACACTTGGGAGCTGGCATCACAGAAGGTGGCAGATGGGGGTGGGGGAACCTCAACAGACGGTGCAGCATTTTGGGGGAAAGGCTCTCTCGTCTCCAGGGTGGGCCCAATGGGCTGATTCCTCACACTTTTCTATGATGCCCCTTGACTGAGGCCCTACCCAGGTCATAAGCAGATTGGGAACTGGAATCTGTCTGCTCTGTACAGCTAAGCCACCTCCCACCAAGAGATACACACAAGGTTCTCTTGACTTAAAGAGAACTAAAGGATGCCCCCCATCCTTTTCCAGGTTCTTCCTGGTGTGTGGGAATCCTGGCAGCTGCAGAAGGCCTCTGCCTCTACCCTTGCTCCACAATGTCTGTCCCATCACTTTCTACCGCCCCTCTGAGCGCTTGAGTCATATCAGTGAGGATCAGTATAGCGGAGTATTTGGTCTCTTTCACATAACTCATGAGATTTAAAACAAGACCCGCGAAGGAGGCACATGACACAAGGGTGTGGCAATAAATCCCATAAGCTCACACCAGAAGCCGTGCGGTGTGGGCTTCCGCATCCTCGCCACCCATCTCCTAGGAGGCACTCCTCCCCAGCCCTTGTGTGCCCCACCACTTAGTCAGCCTCTCTGCCGCCATAAACTCCCACTTGTATGTTCCCATAAGTTCCTGACCTGGCAGGCCTTCCCCAGCTTACAGATGTACAGGGCGTGCTCACAGGCACTGAAGTAGCCATTTCTCTAGCACACACCAGCAAGGAGGAAAACATGGGCTTGTCTGCAGCCCCATAGCAGATCTAGGGTCTGAGTCCCAGGGTACAGAATCAGTGCTGCTACCCTATGCTGTGAAGCTGGATCTTTATTGCTGTCCCCAAGCCTCTTGATGGCATAGACCATGTGGGATCCCCTGGTCTTCCAAAGGCGGAATGAAGTCTGTGGCGATGCCCACTAACAAGGATGTTGGTAGTAGAGGGCAAGTCCCAGCCCTGACCTCAGGGAGGTGGTGGTGGGCTGTCTCAATGCAGCACAGATTGCTTGGACATACCCTGGCTATGTATGATCTCCATCTACCTTGAAGTTACCACAGGGCCCATGGGTACAGAAGGACAAGGAGATGGAGTCTGGTACTCCACAGATAGCTGGGCCGCATTTGAACCCACATGTGGCTAGAATGAGGACATGCAAATCCCAGCTTGTCACAGTTGACTGTCCCACGCTAAGTCAAGGAGCTCCTTTGGCTGGACCATGGTGGGCCGAGGGCTGTTCTTACTGCACCAGTGGGCTCCTTGCCACAGACGGGCTGCCCTGGTTGGTTACAGACATCAGATGCCCATCTGCCCCCCTCTCCCAGCCCCATCACTCCTACCTGGTATCCATTCCCAACTCCCAGGGTCTTTGCTGCTGCCACTGGCCTTCTACAGGCCTCATCCTGGCCACACCATCAAGAGACAGGAGCCAACCTGGCCCTGCTGCCCTGGAATGCTGAGCTGGGCAGTGCCCTAAGGGATGTGCTCACTAAGCTGGATTAAGCCTGGGGCCCAGCAGGGGGGACGGAGGAAGGAAAGGTGAGGGAGGGGTAGAAAAAGCTTGGCTGACCCTGTCAAGGCCAGACAGGGTCACAGTTCCTGTAAGATTCTACCACAACTAAATCTAGGGCCAAGAAGTTCCTTTCCAGCCATCAGCAGGAGATGGCTCACCCGAAGTCCTTCCATTCACACCCATGGGCCCACAGCCTGGATCCATGGAGGCAAGGTGGACGGAGTCCATCTGGGAGCCAGAGTCAATGTCTGGGCCCCACATGCACAGTGCTTTGCTTCTCATCCTTTTTAGTCCCTCTACCTCTGAGAACTCAGCATCCTTATGGGAAAAAAGACATGACCTGGGATGCCTACACAGTCTATGAGTCTATTGGGTCAAGTAACTGTCCCTTGGGATGAAGGTAAAGTCTCAGTTCCCAAGCACTGCCCTTTCCTACAAGGTTGTGAAAGGGTGTCAGGGAACATGGGTACTCCTTAGGGGCAGAGATGCAGGTTAGGACCGACAGGGAATACATGGGGCCTATTGAAATGCCCCAACACATAGTGAGAACCTCAAAAAGACAGGCCTACCACATGGGCCTGGCCCAACTTGACTTCGGGATGGAAAGTCTCAGCTTTGCCCACCCACTGGGACCTCTCCCTTTCTTCTTAGCAGCTGCCCCATGGGACGTAGCTTCTGACCTGGAAACCTCCGCCTGCTGTACCCAGGAGAAGGGCAAGCTTTAATCGCTTTTGCTGTTCCTAATCCTAATCCTGCTAGTGACCTCATGGTTCCTCTCACAGGCAGGAGCAGCAGCCATGGGGTCAGCTTGCCTGAGCCCTCTGCCTGGCCTATATGTGGCCTGAGGCAGCCCAAGCTCACGGAGGTCTGTGTAGTGAGAACCTTGCTGGACCTGGATGTCAGTGTCCACTCTAAAACTCAATCTGCATGGTTACCTTCATCATCCATGATGTGAGGACGACTGGGAGCTGGGATGAGTAGCCGGTGGGCTCACATAGGAGGTGGGAGATGGTCAATTCTCCAGAGGGAGGGTCCAGTCTGTGCTGCTGACTTTGTCTTCAGTCACTAACCACAATGAACCTGATAACCCTGGGTGACGGGGATGGGAGGAATGGCTGCTTCCATTTGTGCCAGGCCAGGACCTGCTGGGACTTGTCATGCAACAGGTATCTGTTCTCTATGGGTACTTGGGTATCTCAGCTCCTGGGCAGCTGTCTTCCCAAGATGCCAGGGTTGAGGCTACCTGGCTACCACGTGGATCCCTTTATAGCCCCAGATTCCTGGAGATTCTTGCTTTTCAATGGCCTGGGAGCTCAAAGGTAGTAAATGGAAAGGAAATGGCAGGGACACCGGTCTCCCTGAGTGCCACCACTTGGCCAGAACCGGTAGGCACACTGGTACCGGCTGAGGAGTAGCTTGCAGGCCCTATGTACACAAGAAGCTCAAGCTGAATGCAACCTCACAGGTGAGAGGGAGCCGCGCTGCCTGAACCAGAAGTTACTATTTTGAAAGTTGTCTGTCCATCTTAGATGTCTGGAATCAAGAGTGGGGACCGAGAACCTGTAATGGGAGTACTGGGGTCAATTCAGAGCCTCTTGTCCTGGTGAAGCCACTATGCTGTGGCTCCTTCCTGGTCCCCCCAGATCAGGTAGCGAGGCCAGGTCACTCGTCTGGGTAACATCCTGGTCTGGTTCTAGACCTCTCCTAACCTAGGTGGCCTTCCTGGCTGTGACTCATGTTCAGTGCTGGGGAGGCAGCTCTGTGCTTCAATTGAAACTCCAAAATAGCCTTTCCATATTCAAAATAGTTCACCCCTTGCAGGCAGGAACACGCACCATCTGGCTACCGGTTTACCAGCTGATTTCAGACAATTCTGGAATCTATTTTTAATCCACCTCCCTAGACCCCGAGCCAGCAAGCTGTCAGGGACAGCATGCTGGTCAGCTAGCAACAGCCTCTCCAAGGTCCCAGAAGGACCAGGGCAATGGTGCATCCCATGCACATCCCCTGCTGGGCTGGCCCAAGGAGCCCCATGCGCCTCTCATGAGGCCTTAGGGAAGAAGTCCCAGCCATTCCCAGTAGCAAGTGGCCCTTTCTGCCACTTTCCTTCTTTGTGTGATCACCCCCAAAAGAGACTCTCATGGTTTTTTTAAAATTTCTATGAAATTGAAGTACTCAAGCATGTGGGATGTACATACCTGTCTGCATCCATTTGCCTGTCCTAACGTCCCATCCTGGTATCTGTCTCCTCTTAGCACCTCCTATACCCCCAGAATATGCCACTACATTCTGACATCACAGCCTTTCCCAACTGGCTCGTCCTTCCAGGTCAAGCCGAGCAGGTGCCCCTACTCTGTGGGCTCTCCCAACAACCTTGCATCAAGATTTCCCAAGTTCCTGCCACCTGCCTGGTGCATCCCGTGAGACGCTTGCTTCCTTGGTAAACTCCAGAGTTCAGGGTTAGCCCCGCCTCTCTCTATCTCTCTGTGCGCTTGGATGATCTTCAGTCTTTTATGGGGCTTCCCCTCAAGCCAGCTCTGCCCACTTTTTCTGCACAAGCCCTCTTCCAGGGACAGATTCTGGGGAACCCCTCTGGAACAGGGGTAAGCGGTGGGTGTCAGAGAGCAAGCATCCTCATTCTCTTGGCTTGGGCTTGTACTTCGATGCCCATTTTGATAGCCTTTGTTCCCACTCAGGAGGCATCTCGGCTGGCTCAGTCTTCAACTCAGAGTGGCACTGGGCATTCTTTATGGCACCAGCCCCCTTTTCTTTGTCTCCCAGGATGCATGAAATGTCCACAGATATCTGTCCTTGCCTCACTGCCAGCCTATTCTCTAAGCAGGAGGAGTTGTTCAAATGTAAGACATTTTTTGCTCATTTTTAGAGGAAGACAGACAAAAATGACCACTCTGGGCACCCAGATAATATGGACGATGACACTGTAGTGACACCAACTTTACCCGGCTACAGTGAGGGACAAAGTCTTGCAGAAGAGGGAGGTATTGCTGTCACCAAGCAAGCAGAGTAAACCCCTGTTCTTCCACCTCGGCATCTGGCTCCATCACAGAGTGGAGCGTCGGCAGAAACGAGGGAGCCTGACAGCTTTTTCCCCTCTGCTTTACAGGACCCAGTGCCACAAGTGTGAGCTTGCAACATGCTCAGACCCAGTCCTTTGCCTTAAACCAAGTGGCAGACTCATGTTACCCTGAGACGCATGTCCTGGCTCCCAGGATTGGGACATGGGGGCAATGAGGACATGTCCCTGTGCTGAACATGGCGAAGAACCTCTACATGGTACACAGGTGTTCGAGGATCTTCTGCAACCCTCAGCTGGTCTCCTAATGCTGTGAGATTTTCCCTAAGTGGCAGGCTAATTCACAGCTACCCAAGCAATCATTCAGGCAGGATTTGCTGGGTTGGCGTTTATCAGCCGAAAAATTACCCGCTGGGGAATTCTGCCAGACACCGAGCAACCCATTCATTTGCTTCCACTTTCTTTCACAATTTTCCCTTGGTTTTTTTCTCTCTCTGGTTTGATGAAGTCCTATGTGCTGGGCCCTGTGCCAGGCACAGGGGTTACAGGACAGTGGAGCTGCCAAGGTCCTGCCCCTTCAGAGAGTATGGGCCAAGTGCTTATGAAACACTGTGGGCCCAAGGATGCTGCTGGATACTGAGGAGGGGATGCAGGAAAGCAAGCTAGCCTGAGGTTTTCCTGCCCTTTCATTTCCAGCCAATGGGAGTTATGGGCTGATTTCCTCCCATGAGGCAGCAGGCTGCGTCTGCTCTGGAATCACGCAGACCTTGGCTCACCTCAGCACTATGACCCTGTGCCTTTCTTCCTCCCGCCAGGCCACTACCTTGGTCCTCTGCTCCCAGAGCATAGAGGTGTCCATGACTGGAACCCGAGAGCCATTCTCCTGTGAGGTTGTGGCTGGCTGGACCTGGACCGACTTCCCGAACTCTCTTTCCACTGGATCCTCCCCACCCCACTCAACCCTGAAGGTCCACCACTAATATAAGTAGAGACAATGCATCTAGGAAAGATTGCCTGGCTGTGAGCTCTGGCGACAGGAAGGGCCTGCCTGTTTCCTGCTGCGTCCTCCAGCACAGGCCTGGGGAGGGCTCATTAAGGTCTTGGTTATGCGCCCAATGGGCAGGGCCTCCCTAGTTATACAACCACATGACTACAGTCCACCACAAGGAAGGATAACATAGCACCAGCAAAGGCATTTCCCCGTCTTTTGGTGTCCTCGGACACAGGAAGAGGCATGCTGGGCAGGAGATAGGGTGCTGTCTTGGCTTTTGGAGAGCAGTGGGCATATGACCACTAGCCATAGAGCCTAGGCTCTTGGAAACTGTGCAGGGACTTTCTTCACGTGTTTCATGGGTGGTTTGGAATCAAAAAGCCTAAGATCTGGACCACTTTCAGGAATGCAAAGAACCCTTCTTCTGGAGGCCAAATAATGCCAGATTCACCATCGTCTTGGAGGAAGGGGGGTAAAATGGCAGGCTCAGCCTGGGTAAAAAGCTGCTATTTGCTTCTTAACCTTGGTTGGGGGTGGGGTTCCCAGCAGGGCTTGTCCAGGCCAACCAGCTCTCACTTTTTGTTCTAGTAGGACCAAGGCACAGACAGAACTGACGTGGACAACACAGGCACTTGCTAGGGCCAGCGGTGGGGTAGGGAGGGGCAGAGAGAGTTCCAGACTTGCATGTGAGCTACTAGAAGTTTCAACTCACACTTCACAGTCAGGGCAGGGTGGGGAGTGCAAAGGCAGCCAGACCTCCACAGTGGGAGGACCACCTGAGAGTTTCATTTGAGGGGATGGGAAAGGGTGGCTTGTATTGTCAGCAATCAGCTGGAGGTGATTTCCATCTCTGAGTCCCCAGCCGTCAGCCACAGCTATCAGAGGCCCCATGGCAGCATAAGGGCAAACGAGGAACTGGAAGACCAGAAGTATTTGGGGTATTTGGTGCTGGGAATGTGGTGTAGTTGCAGAGTCGTGCTTAGCATGTGCACGGCCCAGGCTTCATCCCCAGCGACAACTCAACATGCCAAGGACTCAGAGAGTAAGCCAGGCAGGAGGAGGCCTCTGCATACCCAGGGCTCCAACCCTCAAGAGCCATCGTTTTTGTAGTGGGTCATCCTGCAGTTCTGGCTTGGTACCCAGCTTGGTGACTCTGGGAGCTTGGGTGGCTTTTCTGAGTCTTGCTTTGCACTCCAATGCTAACATCACCATAGTACTGACAAGGTAAGAACACAATTTGAGAGCAGGAGTAGAAAATTCCTGTGGTTGCCTCAGCTTCAGGTACCAATGGTCTCCTTCATATAGGCATAAAAGCCAAGCCCTGGCCAGAGGCGACTCCTATGTCTCAGGACCCCCGGCAACTTGCCAATGGACCTTAGCACCCAGTGAGGGTCTGGACATGTGCCATCTGGCAGCCGCACAGGCACCCTGCCAGAGCAGACGCTGTCCTGCCAGGTAAGGAGTGGTAGTCATGAAGCTCCCGAGAACAAGCTGGGCCTCTGGGCTAGTATAGGCTACAAGTGTCTATCAGCTAGCCTTCACCCTAATCCCCGATGAGATGCCCTGGGTCAGGTTCACATTAGCCACTCCACACTGCAGCTCCCACCGCTTGAGGCACATTGTCCCGGGCTTCCTTGGGGGGACTAGAACTGGAAACAGGCCTCATAACCAAGCTCAGGGGGCGGGGTGTTCTATAAAGCATTTCACTATGCACTCAGGCTAGGAGCTGCTTTCTGGCTTTGTAGACACCGATGATAAAAGACTTCACTAGACTGCAGCCAGCAGCGAGCATCACTATCTCAGAGAGGTCAACCCCCCGAGGTTCAGCAACTTCCATCTAGATGGAGGGCAGTGTGGGAAGGGGTGGGAAGGGGTGGCTCCCAGATAGATAGGATTGGGGTAGGAGCAGCAGAAAACACAACACACACACACACACACACACACACACACACACACACACACGGCATTATGGCAGTAAAGACTCAGTATCTGAGTGGGTCACTGACCAGGGCCCACACAGGTGGTAAGGTAGAAAGAGGATGGTGAATGGGGGCAGCCTGACAGTGGGAGCCACACACAGGGCAGCTACACACAGCACCGCAGCCCACCAGCCCTCACTGTGTTTATCACTGGCTGCTGGCTACAACCCCGCACACCGTGGGGTCTGAGGACAGACACTGGCATAAGCATGCAGGGGACATATTGTCAAGGTGTCTGGAGGAGGGTGCTCCTGTCTGTGCTCAGCGCTGGGCCCCAGGTCACAAACTCCCGAGGCTCTGGCCTGAGCACAACAGAGCAGATGTGGGTGGTGAGTGGCCCTTCGGCTCCATCATCATGCTGCTGACACACTTCAGAAACAGCCCAGGGTGGATTTTGGACCTGCCCTGACCTCTGAGCTACAGGGACAGCCCCCCAGCCGGGGCTATTCTAGGTCCTGGCATTGCCTGCTGTCACCGGGTAGTCTGATACCCCTTGAGCCATATTTGGAGACCCCTGAGCTCTTTGTAGCAGTCTCCATGTCTGGATACTGTCTCTGTCTCAGCTCCATGCCATGCTGGCTCTTTAAGCCTGGTGCCTCTGGCTTCGATGTGCACCTCCAGGGGAGTGGATGGGACGAGGTGGTGGCAGGCAGACCTAGTAGAGGGTGGAAGCCTAGGGGACACCCAGAAGGCAGACTGAAGAAGGGCCTGCAGTAAGGTCCTATGCACTATTCCTCTCACCACAGAGAAATCTTCCTAGCCCTCATCCCTAGTAACATGGATTCTGTGGCCCAGGAAGCTGTGGGACTCTCAGTGTGCGGACGTTGGTCACTCATTCTCTCTATGATTGTGTTGGCATGACTGTTAGCGGGCCCAGCTCTGCTACCCTCTGACTAAGGAAGTCCTAGCCACCCCTCACACACGTCTCCTGTCCCCACGTTTTGAGGTATACACAGGGAAAGAGCAGGAGCAGCTGTGGGGGCCAGGGTCACCGCAATGCCCCCATTATGTAGGCTGAGCAAACCCACTGCATTGCCTTTTCAACTTGGCTTTCTCCACCCATGCGTGCCTTGAGCAGATTCCACAACAACTCCATTTTATCAGGTCAGTCAAAGGAATATCCTGGAAGGCTAGCAGCCATGACTGTGGGAGACTAACATTGAAGAATTGTGATGAATTGAGACCAGGTGGCCAGGCTAAGTTGCACACCATCCTGGCTATCATGGCTAGTTTTCCATCAACTTGATACAAGCTAGAGTCATCTGAAAGGAGGGCACCTCAGCTGAAAAATGCTTCCATAAGATCTAGTTCCAGGGCATTTTCTTTGTTGGTGATTGATGGGGGAGCCCATTGTGGGTGATGCCATCCCTGGACTGGTGGTCCTAGGTTCTATAAGAAACCAAGCTGAGCAAGCCATGATGAGCAAGACAGTAAGCAGCACTCCTCCACTGGCCTCTTCATCAGCTCCTGCCTCCAGATTCCTGCCCGGCTTGAGTACCTGTCCTGACTTCCTTCAGTGACAGACTATATGTGGACGCATAAGTCAAATAAGCTCTTTCCTCCCCAACTTACTTTTTGGTCATGGTGTTCCGCTGCAGCAATAGAAACCCTGACTAAGACATTGGACTAGACTTTGCTTCCACTGGGGCTGGTAAGATGGCTCAGTAGTTAAAGCACTTGCCACTCATTAAGGCTGCCAATCCCTCCGGAATCTCCATGGTGGAAGAAGAGAACAAATCTTAAGTTGGCATGCTTGTGAGAGCACACACACACACACACACACACACACGTACGCGCGCACACACATGCACACGCACGCACACAAAAACACAAACTAACAGATGTTCATCACTAGGTGGAGGATTATAGCCTAATGGAGGAGCACTTGCCTACCATGTGTGAGGCTCTAAGTTCTGTCCTCAGCTTCATGAACAAAAAAGAATAATAAATATCTCCAGCGGTTAACGGCTGTGTAGAGGAGAGGACATAAACAGAATGTTGGCACATGTGGGAAGGGATTGGCTTTGGAAAGCAACTCAGAGCCACAGAAATCAGAGGCCTTGTCTGTCAGGCACCCTCCCACTCTGGGACCTGTAACTGATGGGGCGTGCCCTCCCCTTTAGTGGGAGCACTCACATTGATCATAGCATTTGATGTGATGCGAAAGAGGGTGGCTCGCTCGTTCACAACCTTCAGCTTCTCCCCGCTCTCTGGTGGGATCTTGAGGCTGTCCAGCTCATTCAAGGAGCGCTGGAGTGCAGCGCCATGCTTAGCGATGAGGTCATTGCACGTGTTGAGGTCATCTAACTTCAATGAGAGGTTCTTCAGGGTGTGGTGGAGCTCACTCTTGTCAGCTGGGGCAGCAGGCTCTTCGTCATCATCCCCAGAATCATCTAAAGAGAGAGACAGACTCGCTGTAACCACCAAGTGAGAGTCTCTGTCATCTGGGCTGCAGATGGCAGAGTCACACCAGAGTGACCAGTGCCCTAGACAGTGTCCTGCAATGCTCCTGGCTAAGGCTGCTGCACCTTAGCCTGGCCCACACACATCCAGCTGAGTCAATGGGAGTGTGAGGAAAAGCAGGCTAGCTGGAAGGGCAGGGTGCTGTTGCGAGCAGGGACTCCAGGTGCCTGCCCACAAAAAAATGGCACATTCTCCACTAGGTCACAGCCTAAGGTCACAGCAGGCCACACTGGGTGGAGCACAGATACTTGAGAAGAGAGCAGGATTCCTTTCCTTATCTTGCAGGCCTCCCAGGACAATCAATACTGCTGGCTAACTCCATGCCCATCCCTAGCCATGCCAACTGTCCCTTGCTCTGCAAACACTTGTACACCCGTGCTTGGGGCCTTTCTTCCCATCATGTACTTCCCCATGCATAGAACATTATACCTCCTCAAGTTCTCACCCCATTTACCCTCTGAGGCCCAACCCAACACCACTGCCTCTCCAAAGTCTGCCTGGGGACCTCCCTGCCATAGTCAAGGCCACTCTCTTGTCACCAAATCTACACCCTAGACCCTCTTCCTGCTAATCTCCACCCCCATGGAGAACATGGCCATATCTACACACACACACACACACAAGCACACACACATGCGCACGCACGCACACACGCACGCACGCACACAGAACATATCCACTCACGGAAAATCTGTGTGAGAAGACAGCAGGGCACAGATGGTGCAGCTGACACTCTAAGGCTGCTCAGCTCACCTCCTTCGTGCCAGTCATCTGGGGCTTCTGTGCAAGGGCCTGCTCCCTCTCACGACTCGCACAGTGCCACAGGAGTCTTTCCTTCTTCCCTGCTTGCTAGCCTGGCCTGTGCCCATAGAGGCCTCCGTGGGCAGCTGGCCTGCGACCCTGCTGCTGCTTTAATGCTGGCATGGGACAGCCAAGAGGCTGACATGAGCCTGTGACTTTTCCCAGTGCCGATCTGCTAAAGTTTTCAGAAATCCCTTGTTTTAGAAATAATCCGTACAGACTTTTCTTAGATGAAGGAAATATGCATCCAAGATACAAAATTAAAAGTAAGAGAAAAAAGAATGCATATTTTGAGAGAACAGATTTCTCCCACAGCAGGCAAGGTACATGTGGGTGGACATGGATTGGCCACTGTTCTGAGTGTGTCCTGAGCTCACAGCAGTGCCAAGCTGGCCGGCTGCACAGGCCCCGAGCAATGGGGAACTAAAGGGAAGCATCTGCTGCACACTGTGTCCCTGCCAGCTTCAGAGGCCTTGGGCTAATATCCAGCCCCCTCCCCACAGGCCGGAGCAACTGCAGCCCTGAGTGATCCAGTGTCTGGAGGTCACTGTAGCCACTAACAGGTGCTCTGGGCCTCCCTGGCATGGCAGGTAGACAACAGACAGCAGCCCTTCCTCACTCTTCCTCACTCCTGCAGGAGAAAGAGTGCCAAGCTGCGTGCTCAGAGCTTAGAGCACTCAAGGGGCAGAATAGGGGCTTGGCTCCAGCTCCAGCTGCTGGCATGGCCTGTCCTCTGAGTCACCAGCAGTAGTGTGCCCAGTCATTCAGGGTATGAAGCCTCAGCTCCAGCTACTGCACACAATGACCCAGGAATGTGGGTCTAGGGACAAGAAAAGTCTTGAGACTGACAGGGTCACTCTGCATATATACTCAGTAGACTCTAAGAGATACCCACAGATCCAGGTTTATTATGACACCAATCACAATAGCCAAGATGTAGAACCAGCCTAAACTCCATTCAGGACAAAAGGTAGAGAGACACAATAAGTTCTATTGCTTGCAGGAAAATGGATGGAACTGGACATCACCATGTTAAGTAAAGCAATCCAGGCTCAGGTAAGTATCACATTTTCTCTCAAGAGCAGAATATGGATTAAAAAAAAGTATGAGAATAGGAAAGGGACTATGTGGGAAGAAAGAGATACTAGCAGGAGACAGAAGGAGAAAGGGTGATGCGGTGTGTTTCAATAGTTACAAAGCATACGATGCACACATGCAAGATGACCAATGGAACCCATTATTCTATATGCTTTTCTTTCTTTCTTTCTTTTTTTTTTTTTTTTGAGACAGGGTTTCTCTGTAGCTTTGGAACTCGCTCTGTAGACCAGGCTGGTCTCGAACTCACAGAGATCCGCCTGCCTCTGCCTCCCGAGTGCTGGGATTAAAGGCGTGTGCCATCACTGCTTTTCTTTTCTTTTCTTTTCTAGTTTTCAAGACAGGGTTTCTCTGTTGTCCTGGAACTCTATAGACCAGGCTGGCCTCAAACTCAGAGATCTGCTTAGCTCTGCCTCCCAAGTGCTGGGTATGTGCCACAACCGCCGGGCTCTATATGTTTGTTTTTTTTTTAAAGGACTCCTTGGGGCCATCAGGCAAGAGAATGCTAGGCTATTTGGAGCTGTCTGTGCCAGAGTCTTGGTGCTGAGGACCCCTTGGCACTGAAGCACCTGCCATCTTCCTGGACAAACAACCAGAACACTGAGCACACGGCCGGGCCCAGCAGCTGTTTTTCCAGTCGTGGGGGGGGGGTCCAGTTGTGGCTTGCTGGCTGTAGGCCCACCTCAACCTGACCTCCAGTTTCTGAAGCCCAAGTAGCCTGAGCATCCTCCCATGTGATGGGTCGGGGGGGGGGGTCACTGCTCCTCTATTTGACTTGTTATTAAACAGAACACTGTGTAAGTATTTCTTAGGGCCCATGTTATGATGCTGGGGACAAATGATGTACTTGTGTTAGTTTCACACCATTAGGGGAGGAACTAGGGTCAGCAATGCTGTCTATTCAGAGACGGGCAGGGAGAGTCCTCCCCAGGGAGCAAGGCAGGGTGAGCAAAAGAATGAACAATTTGAGGGGCTGGGACATGCTCTCTGATGGCCAGCAGTAGCACAGGGTGGCAGGTCCCACACAGAGGGCAGGGTGTGGGAAGAAATGAGTGGTAGGTGGGTGGCCCAAGGGAAAGCTGGCGGAGGAGTCTTGGGCACAAGCCCAAGGGACTTGTTCCTTCCCCTCAACAAAAGGAAGCATGCGGCATTCAGGTAGAAGGCAGGACTGGTAACAATGACATGGTGAGCAGACTGGCAGGCTAGAGAGGCCAGAGGCAAGGCCAGAACTGCTGCAGAAAGCCAAGGACTGGAGAGTCCTGGTCACATTCTATATACATGTTGCTCCCGAAGGAGGAGATGGTGGTCCTTAGCCCACATTCCCGCAGTAGCACCTACGTTGCTCAAACACAGAGCCCAAGGCATGATCCAACCCCTGCTATGGGTGGAAGCAGAGCTGAACACCGACTGAGACTTGGCCATGGTGAGTCTAGAAGTCTCACAAAAAGAAAATCCTCATTGGAAAGATGTTTTAAATGCAGTACAGCTGGGCCTGAGACACTCTGTGCTTCCCTCTGCCAGTGGTGTTCCCAGGCCGCTCGGGCTAAGTGCATAGCAGCCCCAGACTGTGGAGCACCGAGAGCAAAACAATCTCAGCCTCTAAGACCAGTGCAGGGCCAGGAATAAGGTGCAGGCCAGCTCTTAGATAGTGCAATCATGTGGAATAAATGACCACAAAAGACCAGTCCCCACCTGATGAAACTTCATCTTCAGGAAAGCACTGGTTCCTAAAACACCCACCAAGGTCACATGGAACAACGGAATCTTTTTGTTAAAAGGGAATAAACTCACAAAAGTCGGGTCACCAACGTGTTACAGAGCAGCATTCAGAGCGTGGCTTTCCCACTCACGGCAAGGCCTCCTGTGGGGGTGAGCTTCCAACACTTAGTGGCTATCCTGGGCCAGCTAGTGCCATTCCCCCACCTGATCCCAAATTTATGACCTTCCTGGAATTTCTGAATGCGACTGCTTGAAGAGAATGTGCAGATACAGTTGGCCAAGATGAAGCCATGCTGGAACATCCGTATAACGGCTGCTATCCATAAAAGAACTCTAGAAAAGAAGAAGCGGTGGCACGGGACGGTGACCCATAACCTGGAAGGCCGAGGCAGGAGGATGGCGAGCTGTAAGGTCAGCCTATACTACATAGAGAGACCCTAGGTATGTGTCAGAGAGAAAGAGAGAGGAGAAAGGAAAGCAAGAGGAAGAAAGGAGGAGGAAGAGGAGGAAGAGGAGACAATGACAATGACGACATAGTTGCAGGGCAGAGGGTGAAACTGGAATGATGGAAATAGAAACCAGTGGGCACCAAGGATTGCCAGCAACACAGGTCACCAAGAGAACAGTGGGGGGACTCTGGCCCCACTGACGCCTTGAGTTTGAACTCGTAGCCTCTGGAACTCGGAGAGAAAATATAGCCTAGTTGTCTTCATTCACTGAGGTGCGGCAACTGGTCACGCACAGCAGCACCAGGGAAGTTAAACTGGCTTAAAACAGTACACATAACACCACGTAGACCTGAAAGTCTGAAGTTCTAAACTCAAGTGTGGAGCTGTGTGCCCCGGGGGCACTCGGGGTGGGGGATGAACGCATTTGCCTTTCTCACTCTTAGAGGCTGCCCTCACTCCTTGGCTTGTGCCTTCACCTTCTTCCATCCTCAAGACTGGCAGGCAGGTAGTTTTCATGCTCTTGGACTCTCCTTCCTCCCTCTTAAGAACCTTTGAGATTATGCTGGAACCTAATCACATTTGCCTAGACCCTTTCGGCATACACAACAGACGCATGGGGATTGGGAATAGGGCATGACATTTTGAAGCCATGATTAGACAACCACCTGGGACTGCTGTGGCTAACACCTGTCACGTTCCTCCTCTAGGGCTGCCCTCTGGGGTTTGACTCACTGAACCAGGCAGTGTTCTCTGGGTGGTTGAGGTGACCACCGAGACACCTTCCTGGCCACAGGGACCTCATGGGCCCTCTGGTTTCTCTGAAAAGCTAGGCATAGATGCCACTCTGGCTAGTACCTCTATAATAAGAAAATGGCAGTCTGGTGTAGGGAGGAGCCTGGTGGTCCTGTGTTCGTCTTCCTGGGGCCTGAGTTAAGTGCATCAGTCCTATGCTAAGGGTATTTTTGGAAGTAAATATTCGTAGTATAAAATAATGCACATCATATGCTTTGATCGTTTCACCCCCATTGCTCTCTTGCTGGTTCCTGTTCTCTTTCCAAGCAGCCCCCCACCCTTATTCTCATGCCATATGTATACATGGGTGCAGAATGCCATATCAGCTTAGATTCCACATGAGAAAACACAATATTTGACCGAATCTGGCTTATTTCTCTTAACACAATGATCCACTGTTCCACTCATATCCCCATAAATGACAATTTTGTTTTTAATGGCTAAATAAAACTCCCTATAATACCATATTTTATTAGCCAACTGGTTGCATGCCTCGATGGCAGCAACCTCAGATGTAAAGATAAAGCCCTTATTAATCTGCATGCCTTCCTCACACAGGGATAAAATGATGTGGGGTTGTAGTATGTGTGCTGCAGAGGTGAGTTCCTCTGGGGACGGAAATGCCTTCTCTGGGGAAGACAGTAGCATACGCAGTGCACAGCCAGCACAGAGCTAGCATGTACTGTGTCCTGGGGCCCTAGGCCTTGCCTGCTGGAGTCTCCATCCCTTCTTCAACACAACTCTGTCTGGTTTACTCCACAGGGAGCCCTAGCTCCCCTCTGAGGGCTCGCCAAGTCTCTTTAATAGGAGGAGGTGACAGTCTGACTGAGAGGTCCCTCTGCATGTGCCACCATGGCCAGAACCCTCTTTCCTAGGGAGGCGCCTAAGAAGGACAGGTTGCTATGGCAACTGTGGTGCCAGGTGAGCTATTTTTAGAAGTAGAGCTTTCTTTCATCTTTGGAAAATAGATATTGGTGGGGAATCCCTGAGTGAATGGTGCCGTGCATCGAGGGGGGTTAGGGGAAAAGAGGTAGCCTTTTAAATAACCAGCAAAGCTGCAAGGCTGGCTCAGTTGGGGAGGGTGGTGACATGCAGAGCATCCCCTGCTCCCCTCCCCCCCCCTGCTTGCTTCTCTATAGGATTCCTGGGGGGGTTCAAGTCACAGGAGGACCTGTGGGGAGAGGCTGACATGGGTAAGACTGGCCATTGTCCCGAGAGCAGTGACAGAGAAGATAGCTCTGGAGTGGGGAGGCGTGTGACTGGGAACCAAGACCTCCAGGGAACTGGGCAGAACCTCGAAGCCATGGCCTGATCCAACGGCATCTTGTGGGGCTCTAGTCCTGCTGGACACCCTGCAACAATGACAGCGATAAACTACCCTGTGGCAAACTGGATGATGCCTTGTCCCTCAAGAAGACAAGAGTCTGAGGCTCTGGCCACCCTGACACTGGAAAACATGACAGGATCTAATCTGATGGAAAATCAGATGGCAATAAATAATGAATTGTGCAACTCTGTTAGATGGAAATACCAGCTGGGCTCCAGTGTGCTCTTCATCTTCTGGGCCTTGCCAGGGCCGGGCCCAGCCCTTCACCCACTTAAGACAGAGGAAGGTGTAATGAGGGAGGCGGGACATCCCCTCCAGGATAAGGTGGGAGGCATTCCCTTGCCTCACCAGGGACTGACACCAAAGCTGCCAGGAATCTCTCATCTTCCAGCCAGGAAATGCTCCAGGAAACCCTGCACAGGGACATCAGAACACACACTCTGGAGGACTAAGAAGCTGGCTCCCTAGATGTCCTGGAGGCACAGGCCTATAATCCTGGCTATCAGGAGGTTGATGGAGGAGGATTGAAAGCTCAAAGCCTGCCTGAGCAACTTAGTGAGACTGTCTCAAAACACAGAACCAAAATCTGCATCTATATGGTATAGCCCTATACAGTATAGGCCTAGATGGCCTGTTCTATAAGTGTGAGGTCTTAAACACCAATCCCCAATGCCATAAGAAAAAAAACAGCAAAAAATAAAACTGCTTCCTTTTTTCCCCCTCTCAGAGGAGGGAGCCAGAGCTCACGGCATCAGAGCCATGGACAAGCTCAAAGGGACGCATGAGTGTGGGCTAAGCAGTCCATAGAGGCAGGGTACCTTTCCTTGGCAGGGGATGCTCTGGAGCTGCATGCTGTCCTCACTGGCCTCTCCCCCTGAAGTAAGGTGCAGAGGTGTGGAGATGGAGCGTGAAATAGTCAATTGCTCAATTATGGCACTTGCTGTGATATCACGTTCAACCTGGTACCCACATCCTCTTCCAGTCAGATGGAGCCTGAAGGAAAGTAGCTATGTATCCTGGACCCAGTCCTGGGGAGAGCTGGCCCTTTCCAGGGTGTCTATGTCCCCTCGCCCTGTCCTGGTGAGTCTCACCCCAGGCAATGAGGATGCTGGAAAGATTGGGAGCTGGGACCGGTGCAGCAGGAATGGACCGGTGCCAGATGTTCCTGGGAAGCTGGCTGTGGGAAGGTCTGGCATCTCTGGTGATGGGTTTGACAGTGCTGAGGAATCAAGTTCTAGGGCTCCTTCCTTGCCTCTGCCATACCGGGCTGAGAGCAAGAGACCTACCTGTACCACAGCAGGTGGATACCTCCCCAGGAAACAGCCTCTCAGGTTGACTGGTTCAGAGATAAAGTGAGCCTCTCCCAGGCTGCCCTCTGCTTTCCCACACCAGCCTCCACTGAGGGCCTCTGTCTGTGAATCAGTCAGAAGCTCCCGCCTAGGGGCCCAGCCTTCTGTTTCAGGGGAGTCTGGTGACTTGGGGGTATGCAGGCATCTATGTTTTCAGTCGCCCTGGCCTACTTATGCGACAGCCTGGACAGAACCACTTGACTGGATGCTTCCTGAGGTCCTGCCAGCTTTGACATCCTAATGCTACGTTCCAGCTCCAGACACTATCCCCCATCTATCCCCCATGCTCCAGGTGCTACCTCCCAGTTCTGCAGAAGTAGCCACCAAAGCTGAGGAAACTCGAGGGCCACCAGACATCCTGATCCTGGGGCTCCCCTCCCATGCTCTGTGCTGCCCTTTGGGAAGCCAAATAAAAGGACAGGATCACTCCCACTATCCTGACATTTCAATAAAGCCAGCTATTTCCTTACTCCCTAGATGAAATCTGGCCTTGGTCTACATTACATAGATTCTATTTTTGATTTTTGTTTTTCAATCTATCATCCCATAAGCCTTTGCTCCATCTCTACAACTGGGTTACCTGTGAGCAGCTGATCTGTATCCCGTTCATTTGTGTGCTGCAGCTTCCCTGTGGCACCAGTTTTTTTTGAGGGGGGCAGGACAGGTGGGCATCTTTTTGCCTCTACTGGCATAATGCACAAGTGCCACCCTGGGCAGACCCAAGCACAGGTCCCTTGAAGTCATTGATCTTACCCTGGGCAGATCCTGGATCGGGTCACTAGGCTAATTGCTGGGGTCAAGGATCCTCCTTGACCTTTGCTTGTTTGTTTTGAGACAAAGTCTCACTATGTAGCTCTGGCTGACTTAGAACTTGCTATGTAGACCAGGCTAGCCTTTAACTCAGAGTGTTGCCTCCTGAGGGCTGGGATTAAAGATGCACACCACAAGCCCCTCAAGAAGGATCTTGAATGGACAGCAAATGCACACGTGAGTCTTTCATTTGCTGTGACACCAATGCCCAACTCAAGGTCAAAGCAAGCACAGCTCAAATCTAAAGCAGGCATTCGGTCAGCTACACAGAAGCACTGAGCAGGTCACCAGAAACTCTTGGCTTACATTTTCCTGGCCCAAACACTGTCCCGTTGGCTTATCCTTGGAAACTATCTGATACTGGTATAGTCACACTAGAATCTTCCATTGGCAGATCCTCCAAGGATCAGTAATACAGAGCAAGTGGAGACAAGGAAAAGGGTTAGGCTTCTAGAAGCCCCACGGTCCTGAGAGGGCAGGGCTGCCTCTGTTCAGGATGCCCAAGTGCCAGAGCTGGACTTACAGGAAGGACTGCATAGACACCTACTAGATGAAGGGGTGACCCCAGAGGCAGTGGACCAGTAATGTGTTCCATCAGCGCCGCCACCACAGCAGGTCTGCTCTGTGGGGCTGGGGTTAAAGAGTCACAAGCTTAGGGATTTCCTTGACGCCATGCCTGTCTCTTGAACTAAGAGAAAATCAGAAAGACAGCAAAACGCATCTATAGTCCCGTGATTCTTCCCAAGATCTGGCCTGCAGAAGCCAGGCCTGCTGTGCAGTGCCCTCTGCAAACCTTGGGTGCCTCCCACTCTTCTGGCTGCAGCATGGTCTGGGGTGTGTTGTCACTGCTGGAGACAGCGTGGCCTCCAAGCTACCTGAGCAGTTTAGGCTGAGCAGGAGGAACAATCTCAAGGAAAGCAGCCATGGAAGGTGAAGCAAAGGAGGATGGGAGAGGAGTCAGCTCCTTTTTTGGGGTGGAGGGGGAGGACTACTCCAACCTTCTTGAAGGCCTTTTGTCCCAGCCATCCCTTGTCTCCCATGAGACTAGTGAGCTTCACTCTCAGGGGTCCTGGAAGGCACGTTTCTTAGCACTAGTTAAAGTGTCTTTATTTTATTTACTAAAGGAAACCCAACACTAGAATTTCTGAGAAGGGATGCTATTTGTCAAGGGATGAAAGGTGATTTATTATTCAAAAAAAATGTAGAGAGCTGTTTCTAACTGCCAAGTCCCACTGACTGGGAACGGGTACTTGGGAAGGACAGACATACTGACTCATGGAACCTTCTAGATCGAGCTTGGTAGGGGGTTGGGCCAAGGCAAGGCCAGGAAGGGAAAAGCAGCAGAGACGGTGAGACAGGGAGGGAGGACAGGGAGTATCTGAGTGTAGAGCCTGAGAAGAGAGGCCCGCGTCAGTAGGGGTAGCAGCCAACTTCTGGAGACTTATTTCTCAGCAGCTGCTCCCCAAGCCTGTTGCATACTCCTCAAATCCTAAGCAATGCCAGGGCCCAGAACCTGGCTGAGATTCTCCCATTACCTGCTCAGTAACTGCTCATATAGGCTGAAGAAACCAGAATTGGCCAGTGGTGCACCTACCATGTGTTCTATGAGAACAGCAAAACATGATCTAGAAAAGTCTGAAACCCCAGTCAGGCAGTTATATGTTACAGCAGTCTGCACAGGTCCAAATCTATGTGGCCTTGATGGGAGTCCTTTTAAATAGACTAAGACCTTTCAGTGCTCGGCCAGGCAGGATCAAATGAAATCTGTAGTGGAGAGAGCTGTGCAGCCATTAGAGGTTTGTGGTGGGGATTTCAAAGGCTACTTAGGATCTTACGGCTTTGTCGTATGTAAGACCCCTTTCTTAGGGCAGCCTCTGACTCAAGAGAACTGACTCAAGCAGCAACAGCAATGCTTGCGGAACTCACAGAATCACTTCGCGCCATTCACTAAGCTCTCCTAGGGCTGCCACACTCACGTGCCGTGACCTCTACTTCTGGCCACCATTAATGTCAAGAATGCTGCTACAGGGATCTACGAGGTGGCTTGGCAGATGAAGGTGCAAGCTACCAAGTCCGGAGACTTGAGAACCCACTTAGTGGAAGGAGAGAACCAATTCCTTTACGTTGTCCTTTGTATGTGCACATATGTGTGCACATGCACCAACACATGCACACACACACTTTTAAAAAGAATGCTGCTATGGCTTCAGTAAGTTTGAATCAGTCCCCCAAAGGTTCATGTGGTAGTGTTTTTAACTGAGATGAAATATTATTTGGACAAGAAACATAGAAGGCTAAAGATACACAGTGCTAACTCTACATCAACCACCTGAAAGAGACCATATAGCTCATGAAGTAAGGAAGAAGAGAAAAATCAAAGACTAAAAGTAGATCATGGCAGAAGAGGGTGGGGATAACAAAATATAGGCAAGATAAAACACACCAAGTGGTCATTTTAAACCAAGTGTGTCAGCCAGATGGGGTGGGAAGTGCCTGCAGCCACAGTTACTAGGGAGGTAAAGGAAGACCCAGGAGCCGCAGGCTCAGCCAGGGGCACTGTGGGATCTGCCTCTAACTGAAAAACAAAGTGGTAAGCAAGCGGCGATTACACTAAAGTAATCACTGCTTGATTGGTTTCCGCAGGTCAATTAAAAGTCAGAGATTTCAAGGGCTGGGTGCTTAGAGCAACAGCAGAGTGCCCGAGAATGAGCAGAGACCCCGTTATACCCCAGCCCTGAAGAGGGGGAATCAGAGGCTTTGCCAGTCCAGGTATTTTTAGAGCATGAGCCATTCTATGCCATTCTACGTTGCAGCTATAAAAGCACAGATAAAATATCCAGCCATATGCTTTCCACTTTGAGACGCACTTCGGATAGAAAGAGATGGGTTAAAAGCGAAGGACTGGAAGGAGAATCGGGCCAACAGGAATCCAAGGGAAGCTGAGTGGCCTCCTCAGCTTTAGAATGCAGGCTCTGGACAGTCACATAACAACAAAAGACTCAGTGGGCTGAGATGACACACTCCTAAATGTGTGTGACAGAGTTGGAGAGAATGAGGCGAAGGGCCAGATCTGCAGCCACACTGAGAGGCTCTGGGTTGCCCCACCCCAGCCCCCGCATGAAGTGTAGACAAAATGAGCGCAGGCACAGAGGGGCTAGGGCTCTATGTCACTGTCTACTTGGTTTATTTTAATGTTATGTGTATGAATGCTACGCCTGCATGTGTGTTTGTGTACCACATGCATGTCTGGTGCTTACAGAGGCCAAAGGGAGGCACTGGGACCCCTGGAAGTGGAGTTAAAGACAGTTGTGAGCTTCCATGTAGGTACTGGGAACTGAACCTGGGTTCTCAGGAAGAGCAGCCAGTGCTCTTAACCATAGAGCAATCCCTCTGGTGTGAGTCCCCCCTAAATAAAGAACCCCTTATTATACTCAATTCTGAGTTAATGTGGGATTACTTTATTTGTGTTCTCAAAAAAGATTATTTTTAGTATATGTGTGTGTGTGTGTGTGTGTGTAGGTAGGTAGGTAGGTAGATAGATAGATAGATAGATAGATAGATATAGATATAGATATAGATATAGATATAGATATAGCTAGGTCTCAAACCCAGGACAAACAGCTGAGATGCCTTAGAATTAAAACCTTCCCAGACCTACATTTTTTGCACAGAGTTCTACCAAATACATAATAGACAAGGTTAAAACGGTTCATAAACATTCTATGAGGTCAACCCTACACCAGCAGCAACAGCAGAAAGACATTGCAAGAAAAGAAGATTGTAGCCTAAGAATTCTCATCAATAGAAGTACAATGTTTTAAAACAAAATATTAGCAAATAAGATTCCACATAAGGGGTCTTATGAACAAGGGAGCTTATCTCAGGAACCGAAAGTTTTACATTTTAAATGAACACAATTCATATTATCAGTGTAAATTAAGAATGTAACCAGCTCAATAAATACTGAAAATCATTTGACAAAATTTCACACTGATTTGGGATAAAAACAGAATATTGTAAAGGAGAAACCATATATATAAAGACTAAATTATTATTACATAATATATTACATAAATATATTTTATATATAAACTACATAAAAAATTCTACAGTTATCACCAGGCTTGATAAAAAGTAGAACTGGAAGAAGTAGAGCATTCACCATCTTAGGACCACACTGGCGATCTCAGCCAGTGCAATAAGTCAAGGAAAAGAAACCAAAAGACACCATTGTGCTGCATTAGAAAGCCCTGAGGAGTACAGACCTAAACAGAGAACTCTCAACAGAGGAATCTAAACTGGCTGAAAGACACTTAAGGAAATGTTCAACATCCTTCGTCATCAGAGAAATGCAAATCAAAACAACTCTGAGATTCCGTCTTATACCTGTAAGAATGGCCAAGATCAAAAACACTGATGACAACTTATGCTGGAGAGGTTGTGGAGAAAAGGGAACACTTCTGCATTGCTGGTGGGAATGCAAGCTGGTACAACCCCTTTGGATGTCAGTGTGGCGATTTCTCAGAAAATTAGGAAACAACCTTCCTCAAGACCCAATAATACCACTTTTAGGTATATATCCAAAGGATGCTCAATCATGCCACAAGGACATGTGCTCAACTATGTTCATAGCAGCTTTGTTTGTCATAGCCAGAACCTGGAAACAACCTAAATGCCCCTCGATCGAAGAATGGATAAAAAAAATGTTGTACGTTTACACAATGGAGTACTACACAGCAGAAAAAAATAATGACATCTTGAATTTTGCAGGAAAATGAATGGAGCTAGAAAACATTATTTTGAGTGAGGTAACCCAGACACAGAAAGACAATTATCACATGTACTCACTCATAGGTGGTTTTTAAACATAAAACAAAGAAAACCAGCCCACAAATCACAATCCCAGAGAACTTAGACAACAATAAGGACCCTAAGAGAGACATACATAGATCTAATCTACATGGCAAATACAAAAAGACAAGATCTCCTGGGTAAATTGGGAGCATGGGGGAGGGCGGAAAGGGAGGGGAGAGGCAGGGAGGTGAGCAGAAAAAAATGTAGAGCTCAATAAAAATCAATAAAATTTAAAAAAAAAAAGCCCCGAGGAATCTAGCAAGAGAATCCACAAGACTGCAGACTCAAGGCCAACTACAAAGGGTTTTATTCTCTAATTCCAGCAGTTGAGAACCTAGAAAATAACATTAAAATAATACCTCCTGTTACAGCACCAATACTAGCAGATAAGGATGTAGGAAGTATGTTCAAGATAAGACACAGCTAAGACAGAGTTTAACAGATAAATAAACAGATATGTTTATAGGCACTCACTAACCCACCTCACTAGCCTGTACAATTGTTTAAAAACTCAGAAAATAAGTATTGGTAAGGTAATCCTCACACAGTAGGGCACTAAGGGGCACAGCCACTCTAGAGAGTAGTTTAGTAAATGCTATATAACCTAGGAATCTCACTCCTGGCTGCAGACCAGAGAAAATGCAAAATCATTGTCCTCACTCAAAAACGTTCATGTGAACATTCACAGCAGTGTTTTTCACAATGGTCCCAAAGCAAAAACAATTCAAAAGTAGTAAATCCATACATGAGAATATTACTTGATGATAAAAAAGGAACAGAGAATTAGCTGAGCAAAGCGTTCACTCCCTCGCTCATTCCCTCACTCACTCTCTTGCTCATTCTCTGTGGAGGCAATGAAGCAGCTACCTCAAGCTCTACTGCTGACTTATTCCCTGCTATGACAGGCTGAGCCAGCAAACTGAGCCAAAATGAACCCTTCCTTTAGTGGCATTTGTCAGGGTGCTTTACCACAGGAATGAGAAGTGCCCGACACAGAGGGTGATGCCCCTTCCACAGTACACAGACAGGCTGCCAAAAGTTCTACCCAAGAGAACGTCGTGTCCAGCCAATGTGCAGGAGGAGAGAGTGCAGAGCTACTGAGAAGGGCAGCAGACAGTGTCTGTTGCCAGTTCAGCCCTAGTGACTACTCCATGTCCCAGCTCCACCTCTGGAGGGAGCTCCAGCTGTCACACCCTGGCCTTCACTTATATCTGATCCCCTCTCAAACTCAGCCTTCAATGGAGCGTGTTGAGTGAGCAGCTGACTGACCAGGGTAGGGCTCAGAGCCATCCAGGGTCACCCAGATCCCAGGACATGTCATTTAAAGTGACATGGTGGTCCTCTGTCCCTTCCAGGGCACTAAAGGAGAAGTGGAGGCATTTTTCTTCTGTGTCTGTTTTCCAGAGAGCCAGCTCTTGGAAGCCACAAGTTTCACCCGTCAAGTGCACAGCCCTGCTAACTGGTATGGACCAGTGTGACTGAGAGTCAATGTGTGTCAGCAGTCACATCAGGTGCTGGTGACACTCAAGCTCCACGTCTCGCCAAGTCCCCAACCCTCGTGTTCACAGTTATCATCTCTTGAGGACAGTATGACTGGATATAGCCCCTCTTACCTTGGTGTTTCTACTTGTAAAGTGGGGAATAAACACAGCAGCCCCCTGGGAAACAGAGGGACTCAACTCAGAAGACATGGACTGTATTATTATGTAGGCAGTTTCTAGTACAGGGAAGAGGTTGACCCACGCCATGAGAAATATCCTCAAACAGGCTCCAACAGCAGGTTCATGTGGGAAAAGGAACCAATCAACAAACACTGCTGGGCTGACAGAAATCAACTGTATATTTTGCATCCTTAGTAAAAAAACAAAACAACAAAAACAAAAACAAAAAACCCAAAAAATTTACAATCTCTGCCAAAAAAGAAAAACAAACAAACAAAAAAACTATGGCAGATGCAATAAAGACGTCAGTGTGGACCTTTAAAATATTTTATGAAGAAATACAGAAAAATATCTGGAATCTTCAAACAGAAGCATAAAGTGGTATCCATAAAGTCTGATAAATCAGTCGTTAAAATAAGGAGCACCATTGACTGTGACCATAGGGCAAGGACAGCCATGCAGCTTGATGGCACAGAACTGGCAATATGGGCAAAACCCGACTCCTATGATCAGCTGACTTCCAGCATGGGTACAAAAGACAGTCAACCAGGAGAAGAAAAATCTTTAAGGTAATGTTTCTAGGACAGAATGCATCAGAATAAAACTGGACATCCCACTCCCCGCCTCTCACAATAAATACAGCTAACAGGAAGCAGCAAGCTAAGATTCAGAACTCCAGCTATAAAGTTCTCAGAAGGAAACGGAAGGGACACCGCTTGAATTTGGGCTGGACAGCTAAACAAGACAAATTCTTAGATATTGCATCAAAAGTACAGGGACAAAAGAAGAGCCCGAAGCTGACAGCATCAAATGAAACCAGGACAGTGGAAGGAGACTCACGGGATGGAAGCAGGTATTTAAAACTCAAATAAAGGACTTGCATCCACAATACATAAACAGTCCATATGACAGTAGAAGGACAAACAGGCACAGCCAAAAAGAATA
>PVIU01008046.1:46803-86537 GCA_004026605.1 Ondatra zibethicus
ATCCCCCACCACGATGAGATACTACACCATCCCCCACCACGATGAGATACTACACCATCCCCCACCACGATGAGATACTACACCATCCCCCACCACGATGAGATACTGCACCATCCCCCACCACGATGAGATACTGCACCATCCCCCACCACGATGAGATACTGCACCATCCCCCACCACGATGAGATACTACACCATCCCCCACCACGATGAGATACTACACCATCCCCCACCACGATGAGATACTACACCATCCCCCACCACGATGAGATACTGCACCATCCCCCACCACGATGAGATACTGCACCATCCTCCACCACGATGAGATACTGCACCATCCCCCACCACGATGAGATACTGCACCATCCCCCACCACGATGAGATAGATACTGCACCACTAGCATGGCCACAGTTTGAAAAAACAAGCAGGAAAGCCCAAGTATCAGCAAGGGGTATGGAGGTACCCCAACCCCAACCCATAGCTCGCGGTCACATGACATTGTGCAGTCACTATTACAAATACTTTGGCAATTCATTGTCAGAACACAGTCCAAGAATGGAATTATGAGAGAATTCTGAGCGCTTCTGTGAAAACTCCAAGAAAACAAGAGTCCTTCAACTTCAGTTTCTTCAAAACATAGTTGTTCTTGAAATGTGCTTTTATGCTCCTCCCAGGTGTAGCAGGCAGGAACGTTTGCTTCAGCTGCCGTTACTCATATGCCTCTGTGGAAAAACACATTTCTGCCTCATGTGGCTTGTCCTTGTGACTGAACCTTACTCGTGTGATTCTTCTGCACCCTGCATCATAAACTGCCTGATGCTCTGAGTAAAGGTGGTTACTGCGTGAGACTTTACTCCACCTCATTTACTGGCTCCGTTCTTCCAGGTTCCCACCACCATTAGAGCAGCAAACAGCTCATCAATTAAACCATGAGCCAGCAACAGAGTCCTATCACTCAGTGTTTACCCAAGAGAAAGAACAACACATAGCTTCACACAAAAACTTTTGTGTTCCTAGCTTAATGGGTAAATACAATGTTGACCATCCACACAATGGTATGTGACAATGAAATGTCCTGACACATGCTGCAACACGGATGAACCTCGAAGACATCGCACTAGGTGAAACAAGACAGGCAGAAAAGATTCCACTTAGAGGAAATATCCAAAAGCAGCCTGGTAGTTGCTGAGGGTTAGGGATGGAGAGAGACCACTAAGGAGTATATGGTTGTTTTTTTTTTTTTTTTTTCAGGAGAGGCAAAGACATTTTACAGTTGGACCATGGTGATAGCTGTATAATCCCGTGAATGTTTTTTACAACCACTGAATTACATATTTTAAGTAGTGGAATCCTTATGGCATATGGATTATAACTCAATAATTATTAAATAGCTTATTAAAATACTTATTAAAAAGTACAGGTGGTGGGCTTACAGATGCTGACAATATAAATTCTTCATTCTCAGTGTCTAAAGATTTTCATGACAAATATTTGGGGGGGAGGCATAGATAAAAGAAGACTAGCCCTCACAGAAAGTATATTTCCCAACTATAATGACATCAGCTATGCAGCTCAGGTTACCACAAGACAAAAGTACGTGACAATGTAGTCACAATTTCACAAGAGACTAGAAAATAAATGAAAAGAAACAAAAACGCTTCAATTCTATTAGAAGCAAAGTTATTACTATTCAGTAATGAGCTCCCACTTCCAATTCTCTGAAAATGCATTGCATTGTATTTTTTCCTTTGTGTTTGTGTCTCTGTGCATATGTTTGGGGGGGCATGTGTGGCCGTCAGAGGACAGCTTGCAGGAGTCGTTTCTTTTGGGGATTGAGCTCACACCATCAGGCTTGGCAGCAAGTACCTTAATCCACTGAGCCATCTTGATGTCCCACCAATTCTGGCTCAGTGATTTAGAGCACTGTCTGATCTTTCAGAGGACCCAGGTTCAATGCCCAGCACCTACATGACATTTCACAACTCCAATTCCAGAGGATCCAGCACACATACACATACATACATGCAGGCAAAACATGTGCATATAAAATTAAAAGAAACCATTTTTTAAAAGTTGAAAGTGCTATTGAAAGGCGTGGAGGATTCACGGTGGGACTAGCAGCAGGGTACATGTTCCTTTATCATGGGAATGCTTTGCAAACTGTCTCCATAGTTCAGCTCCCACATTAGCAAAATGGGGGAGAGAACCTCAAACCAGCTGGTGTCATGGACAGAGATCAAGAGACTGGCAAAAGCTGGGTGTGGTGGTGCAATCCTAGCACCTGGGAGGCAAAGGCAGGAGGCTTACCCCAAGTCTGATGCCAGCCTGGGTCACACAGTGAGACCCTACCTCACAAAATGAGGGACTCGCATGAGGTCATCACACAAGGTGTCAGGGTGGAGCAGCCAGAGTGACCTGTGGTTACTTCTGTTCAAGGCTGCACATCTTTTTTTTTTTTTTATGTGTGTATGTGTGTATGGACACCCGCACATGGGCACATACATGTGCATGTGTGGAGGCTAGAGGATGCTGCTGTGTGTCTTCCTTGATCATTAGACTGGATCTGGCCCACCTGACTAGTTGATTTAGCCAGGCTGTCCTGGGGGTGCCCTTGCCTCTGCTTCTCAAATCCTCAGATTGCAAGTGGGCCCCTATAGCGCTAATCACTTACATGGGCGCTGGGTAACTGAACTCTGCTCCTCACACTTGTGTGGGAAGCAGTTTTCTTGCTGAGCCATCTTATCAGCCCTCGACTAAATTTTCTATAGTGAATATGCATTAGCTTGGCAATCAGGAAAAAGATGTCAAAAATAATCTCAGTCAGTGGCTGTAATTTAGGACGGGCTGGGATTTTATGGCTTCGTGATTCCTTCATATAGGGAGCCAAACACATCTCATATCTAAGTGAAAACTCACACATCAATGCCTTCCTAATCCAAACACTGAAAACGTGAGGGAAATATAAAGTATAGGACCATATCTCCCATGAGAGGAAGAGCAAAGGCAAGCCAGAGCCACTGAAGAAAGTTCCAAACTCTACAATCCATGGGAGTCCCCAGAAATGCACTTTGGTTGCTGCTGGGGTAGACCCTGAGTGCTCCCACCCCCATGGGAACCCACTGAATGCATTCAGAATGCCACCTTGCTTCACAGGCCCTCTGAAATGAAACCCCAGCTACCGCCTCTGCTGCTGGGAGGAGCCTGGTGAGTGTGGGCAGGGAGAACAGACCACCTGCCATTTACAAGGAAGGAAGAGTCCCACAGCCACCATTCATTACCAGCAACACGCAGTACAAGCAGCAGCTGCCCTTGTCTTGGCAGGGAGAGAGGATGGGGTGGGGACAAAGGGGAGAAATAAGTGGGATAAAGGACCATCTTACTGGAAAAAGTGTCTAGACTGTCCCAGGCAGGCTGCTTTTGATCACTTGTCCTATTTGGCCAAAGCAGGTGGAGAGAAACAGAAGGGCAAGATGGCCAGCAGCAAGCTCACAGGGTAAGGTCAAAGCAGGTACAGTAATAACGGAGGGGGAGGGCACTGGCCCCTGGAGGACAAGGGTTCTTGTGCGTGCTGGCTACTGTGGGGCAGAGCTGCAAGACCTCACTCACGTTTGGCCTTGACCTCTGCATGTGGAGTGACCCCTGAGAAAGCTAAAGAGAAGGACAAGCGGGTCACTTCCAACTAGTTCACCATGAGCCCACGCGAGCGGCCACCCCAGGGCTGCCACTCACAGAGCCTGGGCTCACACCTGGATCAGTTCTCAGCTGTCACTGTATTTCATTTTGCACGGGGCCCACAGGTTATGCAGCAGGGACTGCTGGGAAGGGAGAGGTCTGGAAATCACTTTTCTGAATCCCAGCTCTGCAGGACAGTGAGTCAGCGTCATGGCATAAGCCAGCTCTCCCGGGTCCTTCCTGTTGGGTTTCCAGGAAGGGCAGGAGAAAAGGCAGCCGCTGAGCCAGGAGTGGGCGCCAGAGATGACTCAACCTCTGTTCTGTTTGATTCAGCTGCTGGGAATGGACCGGAGGCCCTCAAACAGGCTAACCAAGTTCTCCGCCACTGAACTATGGCCTAATCCTTCTGTTAACCAAACTCAAAGCCTTTACAAGGGGGCAGACTGAACACAGCACATGTGGGAGCCTTGCCCTTGAGAGGCTGGGGCAAGGGGATCCTGAGTCACAGGCCACTATGGGCTCCATAGGGAGACCCTGTCTCAAAGATAAAATGAGGTGCTGGGTGATAAAAGATAAAATGGCTTGGTGGGTAAGGTTCTTGCTATACGGACATGAGGACCTGAGTTTGGATCCCAGCATCCATGTAAAAACCAGGTGTGGCAGCATACGGGAGGAGGGGGGCAGGTGGGGAAGGGTGGAGACTGGCAGACCCCTGGGGCTTGCTGGCCGGCCAGCACAGGTCAATCAGTGAGCTCCAGGGTCAGTGAGAGGTGGAAGAGGAAGGCACCTGGGTAACAACCTCTGGGCTCCACATGTACACCTGCACACACGTGCACCCACTGATAAGCACCCCCCCCCAAGAAAAACCCAACAACATCCCTTCAGAACATATACCGTGGAGGATGGGGCACCCTGCCGTGAGCATCATGAATGAGCAGTTTAGGCGAGTGAGGACTATGACACCAGAGGGAATGTTCACACCCTTACATGCAGCCATCCCACTCCTGGGAATGTGTCCCAGAAAGACACACAAATGAAGGAACCTTACATGCCAAAGATGCTCAGGCGGCAGTTTGGCTGCGCTGATGCTCTGAGCAGAGCACAAATGCCTAACAGGAGGAAAATTGTTCCGCAGACATTAGATGCAATCAAGCTGCAGTCACGTGCGAAGCTGCTTAAGAGGCACGGCCTGGGGAAAATGATGTAAAAAAAGACGTGCATATGAAGGAAAAATACAAACCAGAAACAGGGACCTGACGAGTGTCCTGAACTCTCACAGTGCCATAGAAAGTCACTTTGTGACCTTAAGCAACTAGAACTGCTGTCCTCAGAGCATCGTTAAAAGTAACAGCAGTCCAGGGACAGGGGAATGGCCCAATGGACCTCAAGAGTCTGGCCAAGAACAAAGTATGTGGGTTGGGGACTGGGAAGAAAGCTTGGGAATCTCCAAGCAGAAACAGTGGTCAAATGGCTCCAGGGCTGAAATTGTACCTTAGGTCCGGTCGTGCCACTTCCCATGGTACAGGCACAGCCATGTACCAAGTTACTTCTCTCACTTCCCATGAAACACACAACAGTAGCCCTAGAGTACTGTAGAGATGGGGTGCCAAACCCGAGTCCGTGGCTTCCTTCTGCCGTGATGCAACAGTTGATGTGGGCAGCTACTATTTTTGCAGACGTGCGTCAGCAGTTATTGAACATGGACGTCAGAGGAAAGGACATAAAAGGAAATTTATCTTTAGCAGCCTGAAGCTCATGGTTTCATCGTTATTCATACTGCTCATCTATTCAATCCCATGCATTGCTAGTGTGAGCCGACGGGCACTTTACAGGAAAACCAGGCATCAGAGAATGAAGCGTGCCCACATGGGCAGTGAGTGCCCCGCCCTGGAGGGAAGGAGTCAGTTCAAGTTGGGGAGGGGGTGTCTGAGCTCAAGCTCAACTTTGTGTAACAGGTAGTTTAGGTGTATTCTCATCTCCCTGGCCACCCTGATGTTTCCCTATTTGGTCTCACAGGGCTCTTGTGAGCCCTGCTACAACTATGGCATATATCTGAGCCCTTATGGGGCCATCTTCTTGGCTTGGCACCTGGGTGGCCCTCTCTTTTGCTTAGAGTTAACAGAATCAGTGTATTATTCTAAAGACCACTCTGATAACTCATCGACAGGGCTGTACTGTCGTGTACTGTGCAATTCTAGAGGGGAGGTAAAGGGGCCAACCACAGAAGACACTGTAGATTTATTTTTATGGTAACACATGTCCAATAATTGCAAGAAAAGTCATTTTTCTGGCAAAATGATATAACTAAGAATCAGTGGGAGTATGGGGTCTTGAAGAGTCTATCAAGGCTCTTGTCAGAGCAATCCTGCCGCCACCACCTCCTACCGTGGTATCCTGCCCACCAGGCTCAGAAATGGCATCAGCCAGTCGTGTACTGATGCTGAGCCCAAACAAAGCCACACTCCCTTGTTTGTCACAGCAACAAAATGCCAACACCAAGGGCACCACTGCTCTCCTTCAAAGCTCTGTTCCTTTTCCTTCCATACGGAGGAACCGGGGTGACCTTTTCTACGGCACCTTTTGGACTGGACTTACACCACACGCAGACCCCAGTTAGCTAGCCAGACTTCTGTCTCCAAACCATCTTTGTCCTCTGTGTAAATGACAACAGGAAAGCGCTGCTCCCGGATTGCATGTACGATCACACAGGAGACTAAAATCCACCAGCATCCTCACGGGCGCAGGTACCATGTGTTAGTAAACAGCCAGAGGCTCCCACACGTGACTGCATAGGGTCCCCCTTCCATGGACCACTCTAAACAATAGTAACCAGAGTTCAGGGACAGCCCTGCAGCAACACCTCCTTTCCATGAGAGATGCCAAGGCTATGCCTTCCTTACCACACGTTCAGTCACAGAGACTAACAGCTGTCACCTGGCAAGGATTGTTGTCATAGCCTCAGTCTGCCTGCCTATCCTTTCTGACCCATCCCTTCAGTGGGTTCCCTCTCACTTCTCATGTGTCATGACAAGGCACTGAGACCTCCCTCTGGCCTCCTGACCTCTATCCTGTCCCTATTTCCATCTACATCCTCTCAGGTATCTCATAATAGGAGAGGTTACTTCCACCAGAAGTCTTCTGTGACTCTCTTTCTCCTTCCTCCTCTATTTCCTTTCCATCTCTTCCTCCCTCCTTCTCTCCCATCCTCTAGCAAAGCCACTTGTCACAGTAGCCCCAAATGAGAGGACAGTGCCATGACTCAGTTCCTGTGCTAGGACAGCCCCTGTGAGCAGGGAAGACCCAGGGTAAGAATACAGGCATCTATCTGTTCAGCTCCTTGCTTCAGGCCTTGTGGCCTCATAGGAACTGGGCTCATGGAACATGCCAGAACAAGCCCTTTGTGGCTGTCCCTAACCAGACCCAACTTAGGACTTTCTGAAGGGCCCTGTCTCCTATATCAGTCCTCTCTGGTGTTCTATAGGGCTCCTTCTTTGAGGATGGTTCCCGGTCTAGCCCTCAAAGATAACGGGGTGGGGGGGGATCCAAAATAAAAACAAAAAACCACATCAAAACCCAGGCTGGGCATGGTGGCACACATCTGTAACATCAGTATTTGGGAGGCAGAGACAGAGGCAGAAAGATTGTGAGTTAGAGGCCAGCCTGGACCACATAGTGAAGACCTGTCTCAAAAACACTAAAACACAGCAGGCTTTAGAGCAGACAAGGGCCTGGCACTCACATTACAGCCACACAGCCTCCAGGGAGTCTCATCACCAAGTCTGTGTGAAGGCAGTCACTCTCAGTGGCCTGTAACAGACGCTATTACCCCAGTCTCTTCTTGTGTTGGTGACATATTGCTCTGCCCTTAAAAGTACCATCTTTGTAGCAGCCTGCTCAGTGCCACCTGGCCTGACCTGTGGGAACACATCATGCTGGGCACAGGGCTCCTGTGTTACGGTCTTCCAGATTCACATTACAGTCAAAAAAGATATACAAGTCTAACACACACACAAAGAACAGGGTGTGCTGCTGAGCCTGGGGACACCTGATCTCCCTACCAGGTGTATCTAACTGCAGCCTGCAGCCTGAAGACCACCTGTGCCCCAGGATCTGTAAATATGGCTCAACACAAAATTGCAAAATTTACTTAAAACATGGAGGGTTTTTTTTTTCTTTCAATTTGTTGTAACTCAAGCACGCCATTCTCAAACATGAACCTTGATAATGTATTGTGAGGACAAACAGCTGCACAGGCCTGACGTCATCAGCTCTCCATTTCTTGTTCCTCTAGACTTGTGGGCGCTACATGACCTCAGTTCATTGCCATCATGGATCCACACACCTCAGCTCGTGTTTGTCTCCAAGCCCTGTCCTCGGAAGACAGATGTGGGTTTCTCCCACCCCTCCCACAGCCACCTTTCAAAGGAGCTTTCTTTCGCAGGGCTCCTGGTTTCTGGGAACTGGCATGCTGCATGGTGTGCAAAACCACCTGGCTAGGTGACACCCAGGGCTGAATGGAACTTCCCCCAGTCCCTACATGGGCCTTTCCCCCTTGTGGCTCCCTAGGTTCTGTCTGAAGCACAGAAATAGATTACACACAATACACAGTATCTCATCTCAACCTCACCGCTAGGCAAAGAGATTAAGATACAAACAAATGTGTGTGTGTGTGTGTGTGTGTGTGTGTGTGTGTGTGTGTGTGTGTGTAGATCAAAGAACAACTTAGGGGACTTGGTTCCTAGAACCCCTGAAATCAGGCTGGCAGTCTTGGTGCTAAATGCCTTTACCTGCCGAGCCCTGGCCCTGGGAAGGTAGGTTTAATGTCTTTTCAATGAGGGAAGCCGGCTGAAGGTTCTGCCGTAGATTCCTGTGGGCTATTCCTGATGAGCTTAGGGTTGGGGTCAGGAATTGGCTGATGTAGATGACTCTGGGTCAGGGGCAGACTCGAGGGATGTGACAAGAACCCAGGTCTCCTGGCTCATGATACAATGACTTCCAGAGTAGCTGCCATGGGACTTGATTCCTCAAGCCAGAAAGTTCTGTCCCTGAGCCACTCACAGCCTGGATCACAGCTCCTGGCCTCCCGAGCAGGCAGCAAATCCAGCTCCCTCTCCAATGTGAATAAAATAAGCTGAGGTGTGTGACATAAATCACCTGCAAGGAGGGTCTAGTCTAGGAACCTTTCACGTTGTCTGAGCTGAGGAGCCGAGTCTCTGTGAGGTGGATTGGCATTCTCTCCAAGCACAATGGAGAACCAAGTGCCCATAGCTGGTGCTAACCAGAACTCTGTCAGCCTGGGCCTCCCCCACTTTTCTCTGCCTTTAGCAGGCATAGTCAATGTTAAGAATGGGAGGTTGCCAGCTTGTCCCAAAAGTTCTAGTGAGGCCATGCGAAGCCCACCTCCCTACACAGAGCACCTCGGGGACACACCTCTGCTGGCTCTGAGGGATTCCAGTCTGGAGGCCTGATCTACCTGTTCTTGACCATGACACTGGCCACAGGGTCTCCTGCTGAAGCTGTAAGTTTTGCCCCAGGCCCCATTCTAAATGCTGCGTACATTACACACAACATCTGAGTGCCCTTATCCCCAGCATGATCTTGACATGAAAGGGAACATGGAAACTGGACCAACCAGAGGTCACTCAGACACTGCAGTACCCACACCCATGCTTCCTCAGAAAGGTGTGGGCTTCTATCACAACCAAGCAGAGAGCAAGCAGGCATTTCATTCCACACTTGCTAGCCTTGAATCTTCCATGAGGTAGCAATCGAAATTGCTCTATGGGCAAAGAGAGAAAAGCAATTTAACATCTGATGTGTATTTTCATTTTTACTGACTCCAAAACTCACCCTCTGAATAAATCCATCTAAATCGATAACAGAATAATCATTTAACTTTGCATATGCATAAAGTATATATCTGAAGTAAAAACTGGAGATTACAACCAATTGGTTAAGAGCAGAAAACGTGCTTTGAACAGAACGCATTCCTGTAAGGGGACCCAACTGCAATGGCTAAAATCCTACACCTGTGCTCAGAACGCCAATGGTTGACCACACTCTCCATGACTTCCAGACTGAAGCGTGGTGTCCTATAGATCTGGGGAATGCAGGAGCTAGCCAGACCCCATGAAGCCATTGGCATGGCCAGTCAACAAGCAAAATTAATCGCAAGGTTCGCCACAGGCCAAGGGGCATTAATGGCACAAAAAAGGGCTGGTTCTAATCTAGGCATGTTAAATGAAGTTAATTGCTTCGTTTCTGTTGGGTCAACAGGGTTAAAGAATCCTGATTCCCCCAAGGGACTGACATTAGACCAGAAACACTCATCAAGGTAAACAGCAGGTTTCACTCACGGAAGTCTCCAAAAAGGGTTTCGAGCATTAAAAAATGGCAGGCAAGACTAGGGGGCTGCAAGTCTGGAAGGCGGCATTGGTTTTCCCTCACCGCGAAGTCAGAACACCTGAAGGTTCTGCCTGCACACTGGGGCAGTTAGCAGGGATCACCGCATGACAGGGGTTTTCTCAGGGCTGGCCCTTGCTCAGACCCAGGTGGCCACTCCAGAGCGTCTCACCGTGAACTAGGGTGACTCGAGGACGGGGCCCTTATGGATGGCGCTGCAGTTTTGCCTGAAGGCCCTGGTGTAGTGAGGATCCCAGGCCGACTAGGGAAGAAATGAGGTAAATGCTGGGGGCCGGTAAACACGAGCGCCCCTCCCAGACCCCCTCTCCTTCTCATGAACAGCTGGACTGGATTTCTTTTCCTTTTTACCCCCCAGAGGCTAATCGACCCCGCGCATCTCTAGCCGCAGACCCCTTTCCAAAACTCGCCATGCGCGAAGCCACTGCGCAACGTACTCTGGCGGGGTGCGGGGAAAGGGGTTCCCCGGGACTCCCCGCGATCCCCACGCCGCGAGCGAGTGACATCAGAGGCTAGCGTGGACGGGTCCTGCCGCAAAGCCCGGCGCGGGGCGGGCGGGCGAGCGTGCGAGGGGAGCCCGGCCTCACGAAAGCCGGCGGCACTAACCCTTCTTAAATTTATTCAGGCAGCCGGAGCTGCAAAAGGAGCGCACGGAGGCCGTCTCCCAGCAGCCGCGTCCCTTCATCCCCGTGGCCCGCGGCCTCCGAGCGGCTGGGCGCTACATGGCCCCGGGTCCGGGTAGCTCAGCTCGGAAAGCCGCAGGGCGGAGGCGGCGGTGGGCGCTCGTGGGTCCCGGCGTCGCGTCGCACGGAGCACTGGGCCGCCCCGAGTGCGTCCCTTAACCCCGTCGGCGCCGCGCGAGCCGAGCGGCCTCCCCGCCTCCTCCCCCCCAAAGCCTGCGCCGCCGCAGCCGCCGTGCGACCCCGCGAGCTCCGGGACGCGGGGTGTGGGGCGGGCTTCCCGCGGCCACGTCACGTCTGCAAGCGAAAATCCGAGCGAAGGGGCCGCCCCCTGCAGCAGCAGGCTCCGCGCTGCTGCGTTTCAAAGGAAGGGTGCCCTTGAGAAGCCGGGACACGTGGGAAATGGGGTGGCCCGGAGCCTGGCGGTGATTCCAGGAAATTGAGGTCACTGCTGAGACCCGGTCACCTTCTAACCCCGCTTCCACAGCTGACGCGTCTGTGTCCGGCCACCTGCAGCTTACCTGGCCACCTTCTGGGCGGAAGGCAACAGGCGGGGCCCCATGGACTTCAGATCCTTTAGGCACTGCTGCTACAGACCGCAGGCATCTGGGACATCTGCCTCTGCCCAGACCTCTATGAATACGAACGCCCCTAGAAGTCTGATGGTCGTTACAAACCCAGCTGTCTAAATGTAAATTCTTTGTGGTTCTCTAGAGCTTTCTCCCAACCCTTCCTTCACCCCTCTTCCATCAGCAGGAGAAAGCTCAGAGCCATATTTGAGTGATCTGCCTTAAGAACACTGGGCCCCACAATCCTGAGCTCTGTGCCCATGGAACACATGCACAATCCCACTGTTCTCCATCACCCCACTCTCTCCTGGACCACAGACTCTAAGAAAGCATCTCAGAAAAATCTCCGTTTCCACTCTGGCTGCCCCCAGTCCACACTCAGTACAATGCCCAAAGGATCAAGTTCAACGTCAGACTCAAGATCCCCACATACGAACTCACAATTTACTGACGGAGCCCTATCACGCGGTCCCAAGCTTCCTACTTTTGAGAGGCCTGGAACACCTGCCTCAGCTTTCCCAGGAGCCGGACTGCAGTGTGCCCCAGCCTAAGTTTACTGGCAATTTTTATAGGACTTATTGTGCAGGAATGGATCCAACGTGGGATATTCAGCCCCGTGCTCTGAGAACCATGGAAGGTGGAAGAATCTGACAGAAAACAGTGTCCCTGTCCTGAACCAGGAAGGGCAGAGTACAAGCCTGTGTGTCAGTCTCACACAGTCATTCCTGGTGTTCCTGCCCTTGACCTATCACCACTGTCTAACCACTGCTACTTAAAGCCAATCTGGATTACTTGAGAAACCAGCAAAGAAAAGAAAGTGAAATAGTGAAGCAAAAAATAATCTCAAAGTCCTGGAAGAACACACGTAGATGCACACATGTGTGCATACATGAACACATATGTACACGAACACACAGACACACATGCATTTGCACACACATGCATGTACATGTATACACATGAATGCATGAATTCATACACACGCACACACACACACACTGTACCACCTTTCTATACATTATTTTACACAGTAAGCCACATCAGCATTATCAGGTTCTGCTCATGTAGAATGGTTAGAGTCCAGCCTGGAAGAACAGGTAGCTAGATGTCAGGTGAGGATTCACAGGTGACCAAGCAGCAAGGTCAACGGACCCAGAGTCACACTTCCACTCATCATCAGGACACGATTAGCCAGGCTCTGATTGCACCAGGTTCCTCCTTTGCTAGTGCTTATACACACAATGAAATGCATGTACAAATATTGGTATGTGCTCCTGTGTATATGTGTATGTTCACACATGTGCACAATATCCAGTGATCATCCCAGTGCCAGAGGCAAGAGGAAGCAAGTCACTAATGGGAGGATTCTAGGGTGCAACATGGCAGTACAGTGAGAGCCACAGATATGTCCCCACCCCACAGCCCAGTGTGAGGAATCAGCTTCAAGCTGGAGAGGAAAAAGCAAGACACTCTGTGCCTGTCACCACTGGTTGTAAAAACAGACGTAACCAAAGAGCCCAGCTACAGGGAAATGTCAGTGTTATATCAGCTTCCTGGATGCCACAGAGTCATCTAGACTTACATAGGCAATGACAGCACAGATAAAAACTTATGCTAAAAATCAAAATGCTGGAAGAAAAGGAGCTCATATAACATGTTTGCAATTCAGTAAAATCTACATTGAAGCAGACCTATTAAAGCTGAAGATTCAGGGGCCAATTTCTTGGACTCTAGGCTTCTTTCTTCTGGATCCAGCATGGTCTTCTGGGACTTTATTCACTTCTCCATTTCCTGCTTGGATAGAACTCTATGAGGATGGAGACTGTGGTCTTCTCATTGTTCCCAGACTCCGGTGTGACCCAGTACATGGAAGGTGCTTACTGACTGGATGAGCACTGGAGTGACTCATCAGTGATGAGATCAATGGCTTGGTTCTGCTAAGTTACTCATTTACCACGAACCCTACCTAGCTGAGCCTGGCAAACCAAACCCCTCCGGCCTTCCCCAACTTTCCCCTGCTGACCCTTCAAGGTTTGTGCTGCTAGTGCACACACCACCTCACAGCCTCCTCTTCCCTCTGTACTTCCTCACCTTTGAGTGGACAGCCCAGAGTCGAGGAGGGTCCTGTAAGAGCAAGCTCTACAAGAGCTTGTTCCAGGACAGGCTCCAAAGCTACAGAGAAACCCTGTCTCAAAAAAAAAAAAAAAAAAAAGAGCAAGCTCTATAACACCATCCTGACCTGAAATGGTCACAGCCCTCAGGGCTACAGCCCTTAGGGACCCATGACTTCCCTCTGGGTCACAGGCTCATCATTAAAAAGGGCTGGTGTCTATGCTCACCCAGGGTGCATTGCACATGCCTGGTCCCTGTGGGGCTACCTTCCGATTGAAGCCTTTACAGAAGCAGTGTTCTAAGAATAGCCATACATAGGTGCTGACTACCATTGTCATTAATAAATTAATGACTTTGCTCCAAAGCCAAAGAATTAATTCAAGAGCAATTTATGAGAATGGGTTGCTAGGCAATTAAAATAAACGTCTAAGGGAAAACTCTTCAATTTGTCATTGATTATGCTAGAAACTACAAATTATTGGAAAGAATGTATCATTCAAATTTGTTTGATGTAAAGGACAGTGTTTGGGCCAATTCTATCTTGTGTGCCCTGTACTTTTAGGGCAGTAGAAAAGATGGACTCCACCTCTGGGGGCTGAGCCGTAGGCAGCAATGGGCTGCCTGGACTGGAAGCCAGCTCTCTTGAGTACCAGGAGGTAGAGTTGGGGTTAGTGCCACCAGCCAATTCTAAGGACACTGACATCTTGGCAGCCTCCATCCAATGCTCCCGTTGTAATGGTAAAAATAAAATGGTGCCATTCCTAAGGGGCCACAGGGGGCCATGAGTGGCAGCAGGTCCCAGGCAGGGAGCCGTGCGGTGGGTGAGAGACCTGGGTGGGGGGTCAGCTGGTCCCATGAGGAACCGCAGTGGGCGAGAGACAGATGGATAGGCACACCATGCAGAATGAGGTTGGATATTTATTTAGTGGGTTATGGAAGGGAAGGGGAAAGGGGAGAAGGGAGGGAGAAGGGGGATGAGGAGAAAGAGAAAGAGAAACAGAGAGAGGTGGGGGAAGAGGAGAGGAGAAGCTACCTCTTCAGGAGAGAGACGGGGGAAAAAAAGGGAGAGAGCTCAGGCTGGAAGCAGAAGGAAGATCCCCTTGCCTCAGTGGACAGGGAGGGAGGGAGTTGTCTCTTAAAGGGACAGGACAGATCATTACACCTGTTGGTTATTAACCAAAGAGTCTTTTGCTTGTTGGAGCCTAACTTTCACTGACAAGCCCTTGAAGACTCTATTTATTTAGTCTTCACTTATCATCCTTATTATTATTTTTTTTTTACTTGAAGTGACAACAAATAGAACTGAAAATACAAACTGATTACAGAATATCCCCCTTGACAGGTCATTAAAGCAACACAAATTAACAACCTTGATGAGTTCTTTTAAGTATATTGATTGCTACAAATTTATTTAGTCATTTACAACCTAACAATGTTACCACTGAGATTCCTGGAAAGCCGATGCACTCCTGTTCTGGAGTGTGGCTCATTCCATAAAGGGATAAGATAGCTCACTGATGGCTGTGTTGCTGCTGTTGCCCGAAACTCAATAACCCAACTCTTGGAAGTTTTCCCTCAGGAAATGAATCAAGAGAATGAAAAGATGTTCTGTACAGAGATACTCACTGCCTCACTATCTGTCACAGCACACAATGGAAAAGTCAAATGCTCAACAACTAAGGATGACTCAAACATGAAGAGTATCAGCTCTGTGGACTATTACAGAGCTATTAAGAGGAAGATAAAGAGTAGGAACCTGCCACCTATAATGGCAGGGTAAAGAGCAGATCATGAAGTAGCCTCTTTAATCGGATGTCTAAGATGGGAAACATAAGAAGAAAGGGAAAGAAAAAAATACATAAAATTCAAAGGCAGGTTTGTGAGGATGTGAGATCACTGGCATTTTTTTTTATATTCCAACTCTTTCATCTTCTAGTATGGCATTTCCCACAGTGACAAAATCACATCCAATCAGCTGACCATAAATCCTTTCCCAAGATGAGGAATGAGGAAGTCTTTGAAGGCCAGGTGATTTGCTCAGGGAGGGTAGCAGGACTTGTGACCCAAGAGCAGGGAGTCAGGATTGTGGATCCCCACCTTATGATGCCAGTCAGCTCTCCCAGGGGGCTGTGGGGCCTGGACTCAGATTTGAAAGCCACCTGCTAGGTGACAGTACAAATACAGAAGCCTCTCCGAGCCTTGCTTTGCTTCAGCCTCAGCCAAAAATAGTGCAGGCTGGCTGGCTCTGCCAAGAGCTGAAACAAACATCCCCTAATGCTGTTGAACTCCAACCTATGTGCCTAAGAACGGGACGATACTTGGATCTAAAGTCTTTAAAGGGATGCTTCTAATAAAATGAAGTCATTGAGTGGGGCTAATCGGCTCTGGGAGGTGCTCTCCCAAGAAAGGTGGATTAGGGTATGTACACACAAGAGTCCATAAGGATACAGGGAGAAGGCAAGTCAAGGAGAACCACCTCAGAAGGGGCCCAGCCTGCTGGCCCTCTGACCTTGGGCTACTAGTCTCTAGAGGTGAGAGTGGATTTCTGTTGTTTAAGCTGCCTAGACTGAGGGGTTTTGTGAGTCTGAGTGACTGATAAAATTCCTTATGCAAAACTCTGAGGATGTCAGCACCAGCTCTGGTAGGAGCTTACCTGGGAAGTGTGAGCCACACCAGGGTCAGATGCTATGCTCTCCCAATCACTTCCCAAAGCCCTGCTGAACTAAACAGGCCCAGCTTAACTGCGATCCCCATGACATCTGGAATGAGGGGGCAGTGTGGCCAGCACTGCTGTGCTGCTGTGAAACCGATGCAGAGAAAGAGAGCATCAAGTGTGCTCCTCCGGGGAGGGATCAGGACCTGCTATTAGACCTCCAAGCTCCACTTCCCCCGCACTTCCCAAACCTCTGATTGACAGATTCTCAACTCAACAGACATTCTTAGTTTGAGGCCAGCCTGGTCTACAAAGTAAGTTCCAGGGCAGCCAAGGATACATAGTGAGACCTTGTCTTTAAAAACAACAACAACAACAACAACAAAAAACAAAACAACAACAAAAAAAAAAAACACCACAAAACAAAACCAAAAGAAAAAACATGGAGAAAATATTGAAAAGTTTATAACAAAAGACACAAACTAGAATGCGTGACTCCACAGCAGCACAAATCCAAATACCTAAAGGGTGCCCTGGCAACAGAAAGATTAGCAAGCTCAAAATGCACATGATTGGTCAAGAAACAGACCAAGGCCTACCCAGTCTCAAAAGCAACAGGGGAAATGCAAAACAGACTGAGGAAATGCCTTCTTGTTCACTGTTTATTCAGTAAAGTAGGAAGAATGCCATGGAAGCTGGCCATCCACACTGTTGGGAGATAAACAGTAGCAGGCACGTGCACACGTGTGTGTGTGTATGTGTATCTGTGTGCACACATGCGCGCATATGTGTCCATATCACAGCCTTTGTGTGGAGGACAAAGAACACCCTTCGGGAGTCAGTTCTCCCCTTCTAACATGTGGGTCCTGAGGACTGAACTGGGGTCACCATGCCCAGAGGCAGGAGCCCCTCCGCTGAGCCATTCTGTCCATGCTGTCTTCTTCTTTGAGTCAGGGTCTTTCACTGAGCTTGGAGCTCCATGGATTGATTAGCCTGTCTCCACCCCTACTCCCAGCAGTTGGACTGCAGAAATGTACCACCTTCATGAGGATGATGGGGTTTAAACTTAGGACTTTGTGCCTGCGTGGTAAGCATTTGACCTACTGAACCATTTGTATTCTGTATCCCCAGGTCCTTTGCATTCTGTTTGGCCAGCAGTTTGGTAGTGCCTGCTGATATCTATCATGTGCGCCCTTGTCACCCAACAGCTTTACTTCTTGGAAGCTGTGCTAAGTAAAGGCACACACCACAGCACTCTCTGGAACAGAAATAGAATGTAAAGAATCTTAATTAGCCATCAAAAGGGGAGCTTTGTGGAATTCTACACCATTGTTTCAAACTAATATAGATCTATTTGAATTGGCACACGGGGGGGGATCTTCAAAAAACACTGGGGCCAGAGAAAAAGCAAGGAGGTGCACACGGAGGCAGGTGGGGGAGGGGCCCTTGTCCTCCACTTCGGGAACGTTTTGCAGATGTAGCACTGGAACTGACTGTGTGGCTCTCTAGGCTCTCATCACCAATGGAGGGAAGTGATGAGACAGGACTAAATTCTGTGCCATATATCTTAGAATCATTTAAATACTCCACAGTGCTATGTTTCTTAAGTACATGTAATCCTCTCAGACAGCAATAGAGACAAATGTTGCCACATGACTGCCTGCTCTCACTGAAACCCATGGCTGGGAACAGGAGGACCCAGGGGGTCACATCAGAGAAGCCACCACATCAGTGCACACAGACCAACCTGGCAGGCAGCAATCAGAGAGGGACTGGATCATTTGGCGCATGCGTGGCACAATCCCCATGAATCGGAGGAGCAGAGCCGCCCATGGTGACGGGCCCTGCAAAGAAGGGACATAACTGCAACCAGGTGTGGAGGGACCAGGGGTCAGGTGCTTGCCACCCAACCAGGCTGGAAACCACCCCACCCTCAGCTCCCAGGCTACGGGCAGCAGCTCACGGCCATGGACACCAGTGACTGCCCAGAGTGAGACTTGGGCGTGAGGAAAGGACATCCATGGGGTATCTAGGCATCCCCTTGCACTCAGCTCCCAGGTCTGCTCTGAGCCACATGGTCAAAGATGGCGGGAGAGGGAAACGCGACAGGTGTACCCCCGCTCAGTGGTGGAGTCTGATGGCCTTGCTGGAAGCCCTCCACAGGTCCCTCATGTCATGTCAACCCTTTCCTGGTGCTTGTGACTCACGCAATCTTCCGACCTCCATGTCTCCCACTGCCAGGCAGTGGTCAACTGTTCATACTCTTTCCACTCCATGAGACAATATCTATGCCCATGGCATGCATCTCCTTCTGCTCCCTCCAACCTCCAGAACCACCCACATGCCCTCTGCCACCCCCACCCCTGTAGAGTCCAGCATCTCTGTTTCCTCATGACCACTATGGTGGTTTGAATGAGAATGGCCCCCATAGGCTCAGAAGTTTGAATGCTTGGTCCCCAGTTGGCAGAATTTTGGGGAAGGATTAGGAGGTGTGGCCTTGTTGGAGGAGGTGTGTCACTGGGGGTAGGCTCTGGAGTTTCAAAAGGTGGCACCAGACCCAGGTTCTCTGCCTACTACCTTCTAGGGATTGGACTTGGCTGTAAGCTCTCAGCTACTGCTCTAGTGCCTGCCTGCCTGCCTGCCGCCATTCGCTCCACCATGATGATCATGGACCCACCTTCTGAAACTGTAAGCAAGCCCCAGTTAGGTGCTCCCTGGGTCATGGTGTCTCTTTACAGTGACAGAACAATGATTCAGACACCACCTTTCCCTCACTGACAGTCCTATCTGTCCCCAGGCACTGGCTGCATACCCAAGGGGCAATGGCTCTGCTTTCTTTCTCAGTGCGCATACGCAACAAATCCCAGAGTCCTTCAAAGTAAGTTGCAAACCCGTCTGGATCAGCTGTACCCTCCAGCTCACTTCCAGGGACTCAGCTTCCACATTCCCCTTCATGTCCATCCTCTGGGTTATCACAGGGGCAATCTACTGAAAACATCCTTTTTCCTGCTGCTTCCCTGCCCTGGCCCTTGGTGCCAACAGTACCAAGTTTAATTCAACCCTTTCACATATTTCAACCTTTTGGGCATCAGTGTTTCCCACTGCCTCTGCTCACCTGGTGACCTGCCTTTCTTTGTCTGAGTCCTGTTCAGCTCTAAGTACTGGGTGTGGGCCTCTCTCTAGCCCCAGAAGCTTCAGTGGTAGTAGAAAGGTTTTCAACGTACACTGACTCAGGAGGACCTGATGGAGAGTCTGTCTCCCAGAAAAATGGCCAGTATTTTGGGGGCCTGGGAAGGCTGGCAGCCACCTGATTTGTTCCAGGGCTGCCAAAACCTGGGAGGCAAAAACATAAATTCATTCTCTCACAGCATTGGATGCAAGAAATCCAAAATCAAGGTGTCAATGGGGCTGTGCACCCCTCCATGCACGAGAGGTGGATTCCTTGCTTCTTCCGATTTCTGGTAGCCTCAGGAATTCCTTCACTTGGGATGTCATCCTAACCCTGCCTTGCTTCTGTGTCCTTATATGGTGTTCTTGTGTATGTATGCACACATGTATGTGTGCATGTACATGTTTGTATGTGTCTGTGGGTATGTATATGACTGTGTGTCCTTATAGTGTGTTCTGTGTGTACACATGTGTGTGCATGCATGTGCATGTGTGTCCTTGTATGTGTGTTCGTGTATGTGTCTATGTGCGTATGTGCCTGTGTGTGTCCCTGTATGGTGTTCTCATGCGTGTTCACATGTGTGTGCACATATGTGTACATAAGCCTGCATTTGTACAAGTGTGTATGTGTCTGTCTGTCAAACTGCAATAGGGACCTGAATGAGTTTGCCATAAAGATTACATCTGTAGAGACCTTTTCCCAAATAAGGTCACACTCACAAGCACAGGGCATTAGGACATAATGCAGACCACAGGACTCTGGCACTACTCATGCCTAATACTGCACTTGATGCATAGAAAGACGCTGGTTCCCATGAATGGACACCCAAGCAAGACTGATGAGATCTAAGCAGGGGGAAAGTAGCTTGGAGAAGGCAGGTTGGAGCCTGAGGAGTGGAGACCTAACGGCCACATTCAAACTCTGCCTGGGGGTGGAGAGCAAGGTGCGCTGAAGGCTCTTTTCTTTCAGTGTGGGTTCTAGGGCTGGCCTGAAGGAAGGTCCTTCCTGGCCAGGCTGGGGCTCCTGTCCTCTTCCCAGATGCAAGACTCTTCAGGAGAGCATGACAAGAGCAGAATCTGTCCCTGAAACATTACCCACAAGGCAAGTGTCAGAGGAGTCCCATGTGGGAAGGTGGCCAGGAGCAAAAATGTCAACCTTGCCGAGGAACTGAATCGGCTGTGGCAGCACGGCCTGAGGAAATGAGTGCATATGACAGGAAAAGGGACAGGGCCTGGCTGCGGGCAGAAGGAAGAGGCTCACAGGAGGAGGTGGGTGCTAGGGCTCAGAGCTGAAGACACAGAAGATGGGGCCTGGTACCGGAAATGAAGTTCAGGGAATGGACCAAGTCTAAAAGGGAGGCGTGTGGTTTACCACGAATGCCACACAATTAAAAAAGCAGGTGTGTTTGCTAAGTAGCCACTGAGGCAGGCTGTGTGTACAAAGGAGCTATATGAGATCCACTGAGTAATTCATTCATCATGTCTTTTTAGTGAATACCTGGCTCTTAGCAGCAGGTAGGATTAGGTGAAGGGAGGTAGAAACACAACTGAATGACCTTTACCCAACCTTATCACCCCTGGAATAAAATTCAACACCAGCTGCAACTCTGGGGCTGGCTCCAGGGCATCTATGCAGAGGCTTCACACAGGTCCCTGACTTCAGGAAGCTTTTCCCACAGAGCCACCAGCATCACCCAGGCTTGTTATAGAAGTGCTGAGGTACAGCACAGTAGGAGAGACTCCCATCAAAGGAGTAGGATAAAGAACCTAGACAGGAGGCAGCATGCTCTGGCAGGCCAGCCACTGGCTCCCACAGCTGTGATTAGACCTGCTCACACCCAGCTTTGCTTCTTCCTCCTGTTACCCACCACAAAGTGAATGACCAGAGAACTGAAATATGCACTTGAAGATGGGGTGTGACTTTGTGTGCCGTTCCTCTTTAGGGACCCTGAGTCTGTGTGAGGCCCTCTCCTCATGCTGGAGAGGCAAGTGTGAGCGTCACCTTGGACATCTGTGACCAAGCTGCCCCATCTCTTCCTCTGTATAATAAAGATGGCGAGGGTCCATCCACTCTCAGCTAGTTTACAACTGAGTTGCTTTCAGAGTACCTGGCACCAGTGTTATCTGCTGTTGCCACGGGGAAAGGCAGGGCATCAGCAAGAGGAAAGACACACATTGCTGTGGGGAGGCATGGTGAGAAAAGGCCAGGAAGCCCAGCTGCAGGCTGAGGCCCTTCCTGGGGTCCTTTCTTTGACCAGAGACTGCTCATGGCCTCGGGCATCAAAGCTCCATTCCTCCTGGAGGGAGCACTCCCTTTATCTTTTTACCCAGGCTCCCTTGCTGCCTAGCCAACATTTCTGGGTGACAGCCTACTCAAGGGCAGTCCCCACCTTGGGAATATCTCTTCCAGCTTGCACCAGTCTTTCCATGGCCCTCACAAATCTGAGAATAAACTTAAACTTAACTGAACACACTTGAGTCCCTCTAATACCAGTGCAGCTGAGCACCTGTGTGCCAAGCTGGTGCTGTGGCTTTATGCTTCAGGTCAGCATCGCTTTCTCCACTTTACAAGAGACACATCTGAAGCACAGAAGAGTAACCCAGGGTCAACCGCTTCCGCTAGAATCAAGTTGGCTCCATTACTAAGCATTCATTACACTTCGTTATCTTTCACCTTGAGGAATCCAACAGGAAGATTCAGCTCAAAACCCTCATGTACTTTAACTGTGTGGCTTGTCCATTATATAAGCAAAAAAGAAAGTATTTGCAAAACAGAAAATGTGAACTGGGTCTAGAACTAGGTATCACTAAGTATCAGCTATAGGATTTAGTAACCCTCAAGTCCTTCAGTTACAGAGGAGATATGAGCCTGCTTTAATTATTAAGGAGGTTTTAAGTTGTTCAGAGTATGGTAAAAATAGGCAGCCTGATTACATTACAGATATACAGCATGCTAAAAATATACGCACACCCCTCAACTTGATCTAACTATGGAAAACTTTTTGGCTATGAAGGTAAATTCTGAGAAAACAACTGGCAAAGCTCAAGTACACTGTTTTCCTAAACCAAAGCAATGCCCACTTCTTAGCTAGCCTGATGGTATAGTTCTGTATTTTTACTGCTACAGCAAGGACATCAGAGTCAGTCATGAGTCAGCCATCCTCCCAAAGCATCATTCTTTGAAGGGGTTCATTCACACAGCCAAAATACAAGCTAGCGGGAGAAAATGCTCCGAGGCAGAAAGAAGAGGTAAGAAAAATGTATGTAGAGAACATATATCACCCTTCCTCCTTCATGACCTTTTCTCTCTATAGAACAGCAGTGACAAGCGAATGGTACCTAGATACCCAGCGGTCTTCCTTAAGTAAGCAATGCTACATTCTTGGCATGCATTTATTTCCACAGCACTGCAGCTCTACTGCAGCTCACACTGACCCCCAAACCTGTATATCATCTCATATATCTTCGCCATCTTTCATTTCATCAGCACCGCTGAGCATTGGATGACCCAAGGCACATGCCCACCAGAGTCCTTTCTGATACACAACAGCTTAGGCTAGACCAACAGAACAAAACACACACCCCAGTCCACCAGGTGAACCCAGCAAGACCCAGAAGATTCATCTAGACCCACTGGGTTAGAATAGGCACCTCATATGGTTTGGGATTTAACACAGGCCTCCAGGGCCTCAAGGCAGGGTCCCTTTACCTCCACCCTCTCCCTACTCCTTTACCACCTCCAACATGCCAAAAACCCTTTGTCTAGGCAACACCCCCCAGCAGCCCACCCGCCCAACTCAAGGAGTTACCAGGTCTGTCTGACCTTGCCAGGTAATGGAGATGGGGACCGACTGTTGGTAGGAACGAAGGCAGAGGTGACCCATCAAGTTTAAACACATCTCCCCCTTCAGCTGCCAGCTCAAGGCAGGAGGGGGCAGTTCTAAGGGCTGAGGAGGCCCTAAGGCTCCTCTGGCTGGGGAGTTTCCCAGAGTGACCTCAAACTGCTTACTCAGAGGCACAGGCAGGCTGGAGAGGGCTTTTCCTGTGACAGCCACCACTGGAGTTTAAAACCCCCTCTCCGTGCTGGGAGCACACACACACACACACACACACACACACACACAAGTGCCTGCTCAGTATCCACTCCAGAGCACATCTGCCTGAGTAAGGCTCTCAACTCTAAGTTGCACGGACACAATCATCACCCTTGAAGCTCTGCTACTGCATCTTGGGCTGTGAGGGAGAGGATAAGGAGATGGTAGGGAAAGGGCTCTACTTCTCTCTTGCAGCCTCAGTGAAGGCTGAAGCTTGCCTTCCTCCACTAAAACATGGCTGGCCTCTATCTAGGTTGAATTCTAGTGCCTGAGCTTTCCAGGGCCAGTCTCCAGCACAGAGAGGGGAAGGTGTCTCCCTTGGGACACCAGCCTGGGCAGAGTCCTTCCTGCTGCTCAACTGCTGGCTATACACAGGGTGCGAAATGCCTCCTCCTGTCCGACTTCTGGCTAAATCCTTTGTCCCGCGTGTGAGGGCAAAGGGGTCTCGACCCAAGACTGGGGCTAGTGTAGGGGCAGAGCTTCGAGCTCAGCCATCCAGGTTGCTCTCACCTAGGGCTGGAGGAAGGCAAACAGCTCAAACGACGGGTTGCCTCGGGGCCCTCCTGCCCAACCCCTCGGCCCGCCAACTCACCCCAGGGAGGGGCTCTCCGGAGTGGATGTGGATCTGGCCCCGGGGTCGCGGGGACTCAGCCAGCTGTCGCCTTCCCGCCGCGCTCTTAGCGCGTCCCGGTGTAGTGCTGGCTGCTGCCAAGCTGAGCCCGCGAGGAGGGCGGTGCTGGGGTCGAAGATGCGCTGCGCTTGGGGCCCGCCTCCCCGCCGCGCCTGCCGCGCCCGCCGCTTCAGCACCGCGGACAGCGGCCAGCCCGGCGCACGAGCGGCCTCGCCCGGAGGCTCCAGACACCCGGCTGGACAAAGACGAGCTCTCGTGGAGGGACGCGCGAGGACGGCGAAACCGCAACCCGGCCTCTTAAAGCGCGTCGGCGTGGTCGGGAACCAGACCCGGCACCCAGGGCGTTATCTGGGTCCAATCAAGGCCGGAGGAGGCTGGCCCCTCGCGTGGGTCCAGCATGGGAGGAGCCCAGAGAAGGTCGGTGCTCAAGCCTTCTTCTCTCGTTATCGTATATTCTGAATCTTTCTTGTGAATTAGAGGTTGGGATAGGGGGTGTCAGGGTTCCATCCGGCCTGAAATTTCACTCCCTCCCACCCACCGCCCCATCCTTGGTGTCAATCAACGAACAGATGGGACTGCTAGAGCTTGGTGACATCACCCAGAGCCACTTCCACGTTGTTTTCATTTCTGTTAAAATCCCTTCTGCTGTTTCTTGTTCCCAACCAGAAGTCCCCGGATGAGATGGTGCTGTCCTTGTTCTGACTTGCCTCCCAACACAGACCAGGAACATGACCTTCAGCTTCGTTTCTCTTCTGGAATGGGTGGGTGGGTAGGGGGTGTTCTGGCTCCAAGCCAGAAGAAATTCAACCAGTCTAGAGAACCTACAGTTGGGCATCGAGGCCCCACTCCCTCCTGGCTTCTCTTAATCCTTCCAGAATGGAGGTAAGGAGAGTCCTTCCTTCCCTGAACTAAACTGGCAACTCCTGCCTAATTCTTTTCACAGCACCATAACTTTTTCTCTCATTAGTTAAAATCCAGAAGCATTGCTATTTTTACCTCTGGCCGACATCCCCGCCCTCATTTGAAGGGGGAAGATAGAGCACAGCAATTTAAAAGTCTAAGTTCATAAATCCTATCCAAGCACATGGAGTCTGCGCAAGCATTCAGTCAGTGGCTGCTAAGAAAGAATGTGACCTGAAACATTCAAGAAGGGCACAGCTGGCCCAAGGAAACAGGGTCCCAGGCAGAACTCTGAAAATTACTTCACCACCCTCCCCCTCCCTTTTTAAAAAATAGTAATGTACTGTCAAGACTCAGAAGGAAGAAATTAAAGCGTGTCCAGAGCACCAGGGTCCATGGGCTTCCTGCTGCAGTCAGCATAGACTTCTAGGGGACAAGGTGCCAGGTGGACATGGCATCCCAATCTTTCTCTGTGTGTTTCCATATTTGGCATGGGATGTCAGGAGCATTTTGTGGCAAAGGATCCCTTCAATTTGTGTCTAATTTATGGCAGGCTCAGCATTTCCCAGCATGCCTGCAGCCTCACATCAGAAACCAGCTGGGACACCAGAAAAACTCACTCTCATATACATACATGCATGGACACACTGATGCATGTGCACACATGCTTGCACTCATGCGTGCACACATGCATACACACATGTACACGAGTGCAAGCATATGCGTGTGCGCACACACACACACACACACACACAACCACTAGAACAAAGTTAAAAATTTATAGTCTCATGGCTATATCTGTACTGGGCTCCAAAAGATTCAAGATTTGAAACAAAAACAATCCAACCATATAGCGACATTTAAATTTGTTTGGTTAGTCCATGATTTTCTGGTTCTGGAAAAGCTTAAAAACTAGAACACACATCCCTGATTCCCACCCACACAGGCTGGAAGACACTGCTGTGCCAGGCCCTCTCCCTCCTTCAATCCCTTGCATGGGGCAGGGAGGAGGAGATGGAAGCCCTTTGACTTCTCCATAGGCTTTTCCTCCTTCAATCCCTTGTATGGGGGAAGGAGCTGGAAGCCCTTTGACCTCTCCATAGGCTCCATTCTGCTAGGAAGACAGGGTTTACCAGTGATGTTGACAAGCAGTAAACCATGCCCATCAGATTAGCCTATAACACCATCTCTACCACAGATGTGCTAAAACCAAAACAATGCCCAGCCAGCTGTTCCAGCCTAGCCCTGCTGCCTCACTTCCTATTATGCTCTGAGCACATCCACAGTTCCTTTTCTCCACCCACTCTGTACTGGCTGGTTTTATGTCAACTTGACATAAGCTAGAGTCATCAGAAAGAGCCTCAGTTGAGGAAATGCCCCCATGAGATCCACCTGTAAGGCATTTTCTCAATTAGTGATCAGTGGAGGAGGGCCCAGCCCATGGTGGGTGGTGCCATCCCTGGTCTGCTGGTTCTGGATTCTGTAAGAAAACAAGCTGAGCAAGCTAGGGGAAGCAAATCAGTAAGCAGCACCCCTCTATGGCCTCTGCATCAGCTCCTGCCTCCAGGTTCCTGCCCTGCGTGCGTTCCTGTCCTGACTTCCTTTGGTGATGAACAGCAATGTGGAAGCGTAAGCTGAATAAACCCTTTCCTCCCCAACTTGCTTTTTGGTCATGGTGTTTGACTGCAGAAATAGAAACCCTGACTAGGACACCCTCATAGCCAAGCCTTCCTCAGCCCATCCTTTCCTTCTGTTCCCTAGATGTTTACAGGAGTCCAGATTGCCCACAATGGTGGAGGCCTGTCAGCTCCCAACCAAGTGTACAGGCTCATACTTCTAGAATGAGCAAACCTAGTTCTGGGCAGACTGGGAATGGCAGAATTTGAAATGTTCTTTGGGACTTCATCTAATTCCTTTGTCTAACTGAAAGACCCGGATAAATCCAGACCCCTCTAGCAGGAAGAGGAGAGCCACAAAAAAATCTAGATTAGCCGGGTCAGTGACCCTGTTTCAGGAACTAGCTGAAGATAAAGTTAGATTATAATCTTGAGAATAAACAGGGAGTTACCCCCTTGTGATGATCACTGGTATTTTTGGAATTTTCCAATGACGCCCTCTCCACTCCCTTTGCATTACTGGGTTGTGGTTTCTTCCCTTAAAAACTCCTTCTCCCAGCTACTCGGGATCGAACTCCTCCCCTGCGTGGGCCCCAGAGCTCTGGTACTTGTCAATAAACCTCGTGTGATTGCAGCAAGGACCATCTCTCATGAGTTCCTGGGGGGTCGTGTTATCCCGAGCCTTGAGTGAGACTCTCCCCGATCCAGAGGTCTTTCATAACCACCACCAACCTCTCTCCACTCCCAGTAAATACCCTGGCAAGTCAGCCTTGAGAAATCTGGATCAGGTCTATCTTCTCAGTTGTCAGGGAAGAAAGAGACTCTAGGCTTACAGGAAACAGGCGCAACACGGCACTCTCCAGGGTCCTTAAAGGACCTGGGACAGTATTTGGAAGTAGGACCCTCCTAGGAACCCACCAGACAGGCAGAATAGCCTATTGCACCCTAGTCATGCCTCAAAGCCACAGTTGTGATCAGTGGCTACAGCAACAGTGAGAGGGACAGGTGAGTCACGTCAGCCTTGTGCAGAACTGAAAGGGCCTTTCACCTGATGTGCCGCTGTTCTAGGAACACAGCTCTGTCAGCCAGAGCTTGAGAAGGGTCACAAGTGACACAAACACCAGGTCACACTGCTCTCTGTACCTCAGTTTCCACATGTGTAAGAAGACATAGGATTGGCTGACTTCTGCCATGCCTTTCTGCTTTTAAAACCCAGTGCCTTGGAGACTGTGTAGATAACTGAGTCAGCAAAGCGCTTGCTGTCCAAGCAGGAGGATTTGAACTCAATCCTTAGCACCCATAGCTGGGGATGGGGTTTGCATTTATGATTCAAGCACCAAGAAGGCAGAGACAGGCAGATATCTGGGGCTCAGTGGCCAGTCAGCCTAGCCTAGCCATGAATCCTGTGGGGGCCAGCCATAATAAGCTAAGTGTGGGCAGGTCACCCAAAGGAAGTTCTTTCCTTTCAACCATTATCACCTGCCAGAGTAAAACTTGGCCATCGATAAATTTATTGATAAAGAGGCCTGAGTCTCAGTAGTTTACCCTAAAGCAATGCCTGGTTTCAGGAAGAACCACAAGCTGAGATTACCCAACCACCGCCCAAGAACAAACCATTCAAAGGAAATGCCTAACATTCCAACCTCCTGCTGTAGATAGGATCACCTGCCAGCACAGTCACCAGGGTACCCCTAGACAAATGTCAGCCAATTAGGGGTTCTGAACCTCAGAAACCCCTCAACCCCCACCTTTACTACTATAAAAACCCAATTCTAATTGAGCTCGGGGCTTTCTGTTTATTCTAATACATTGGATATGCTTAGAGACTGAGTTTGCAAACTTGATTAAAATAAAGGCTCTTTGCTTTTACATACAGGACTCGGTCTCCTTGTTGGCTTTCGCAGGGACTTTGTGGATTTGGGCATAACAGATCCCAGTGGGAGATTTTTGTCTCAGAAAACAAGGTGGATGGTGCTCAAGGACCAACCAACATCTGAGACTAACTTCTACACACACACAGACACATACACACGAGAGAGAGAGAGAGAGAGAAAGAGAGAGAGAGGCAGAATGTGAGAAAAGCCTTGCCAGTGTTAAGAGATATGTGTGGTGGGGGAGGGAGCCTATAAGCTGGAACATCCTGGAAATTGAGAGTAGCTGTTAGGGAGGTTTGCAAGACAGAAAAGCCCAGGAGCTAGTGTGGGGGTTGTCATGTGTGTTAATAGGGGACTAAATGCTCCCTTGTCTGAGGTAGGGGCAGATAAAGGAGGTAGTGGATGTGGTGGCTTGAATGAGAACAGCCCCATAGACTAGTATATTTGAATGCTTGGTCACCAGGGAGTGGCACTATTTGAAAGGATTAGGAGATGTGACTTTGGTGGAGAAAGTGTGTCACTGGGGGTTGACTCTGAGGATTCAAAAGCCCCAGCCAGACCCAGTCCCTCTCTGCCTGTGGATCATGATGTAGCTCTCAACAACTTCTCCAGCACCACGTCTGCCATACTTGCTACCATGCTTCCCACCATGGTGAAAATGAACTAAACCTTTGAAACTATAAGCAAGCTCCAATTAGATGCTTTCTTGTGTAAGAGTTGCCTTGGTCATGGTGTCTCTTCACAGCAATAGAATAGTGATGAGGACAGAAGTTGGTACCAGGGAGCAGGGTACTGGCTGTGACAGGCTTGACTGTGCTGCTTCGGCAGAATGGATTAGGAAAACAGCTGAATGCTTTCAGCAGGACTTAATGGGCTGTCCTGGGAAGAGAATGGCAGACAGTGCTGATGGCAGTGTGGACTGTGCGGTGCCCAGCTCAAGAAGTTTCAGAGGAGAAAAACATTGGCATGTGACTTAGATCTTTCTTGTGATATTTTCACAAAGAATGTGGCTGCGTTTTGCCACTGTCCAAAAAAAAAAAAAATCTGCCTGAGGCTAGACTGAAGAGTTTTTGGATTAATTGCACTGGCAGAGGAGATTTCAAAACAGCCTAGTATTGACAATGCCGTGTTTATTAGTGGTCACTGTTATGCAGATGTATAATGAAAAGGAGCAGGCTGAGCCAAGGAAAAATACAAGACCTTAAGGTTTGAGAGAAAAAGAGCAGCAGGGGGTGTAATGGAGCTCAATTCTGTGCTTAAGGAGATAAATTTAAAGAAAAACCTGACACCAGTGGGGGGCACACTCCTTTAATCCCAGCACTGGGGAGGCTGAGGCAGGAGGATCTCTGTGAGTTTGAGTTCAGCCTGGTTTACAGAGTGAGTTCCAGGACAGTCAAGGCTACACTGAGAAACCCTGTCTTTAGAAACAAAAAAACAAACAAACAAAAAAAACCGCAAGCAAAACAAAAAAGAAAGAAAAGAGGGAAGGAGGGAGGGGAAAGAAGGGAGGGAGGAAGGAAGGAAGGCAGGGAGGAAGGCAGGCAGGGAGGGAGAGAGGGAGGGAGGGAGGGAGGAAGGGAGGCAGGCAGGCAGGGAGGCAGGGAGGGAGGGAAGGAGGGAGGAAGGAAGGGAGGCAGGGAGGAAGGCAGGCAGGGAGGGAGAGAGGGAGGGAAGGAGGGAGGAAGGAAGGGAGGCAGGGACGCAGGGAGGAAGGCAGGCTGGCCTGATGGTAAATGGAGTGGCAACCTCAGGGAAAGACACCACTCAGCTAAGCTTCCATCTTGTGACAAAGCTTAAGCTGTGAAGAAACCATCTAAAACCAAAAGCTGATGAAATGAATGAGGTGGCCAAGTTCCAGCCCCAGCAAGCAAAAGAACTTGACAACTTTGGCCACATGGCTCTGGCTTTAGAGTCAAGGACACAAAAAATGGGTTGCAGAATCTTACTCCATGGTTGAGATCAGACATGTGTCCCGGTGTCCCTAATTGGAGGCCTAGAGAGGCCATGGAGTGAAGCTGTGAAGGAGAAGCCTTGGAGACCCCAAGATGTCCGAGATGCCAGAGCCATGGGATACCTGCTGAGGAGAGCTACTAACAGGGAATGGAACCAGGCCTAGAGAGAGAAGTGTTTTGTAGTCAACAGAACTAAAAGGAGTTGGAGATCTGAAAAATGCTTTGATGTCAGACATGGAGATGCAGGGTTTGGAGTTTGTCCTGCTGGTTTCCAGTGTTTCCTTACTGGGCTCATTCCCTCCCTTTTGGAAGGCTAATGTATATTCTGTGCCATCATATGTTGGAAGAATGTTATCCCCTTTTTTTTATTCTGATTTTATAGGGGGCTACAGTTAAGAAAGAGATTGCCAAGAGTCTCAGAAGAGAGAACTTTTAAACAGTATGGAGACTGTTACAGACTATGGGGACTTTTGAAGTTGGACTGTACGCTTTTCTGCATGATGCCCACAAGCCCGTGGGGGCCAGGGAGTGGAATACAGTGGTTTAAATAAGAACAGCCTCGACAGGCTCATATATTTGAATGCTTAGTCATCAGGGAGCGGCACTACTTGAGAAGGATTAGACAGTGTGGCCCATGCCAGGCCTGGTATTTCTTCCTGCTACCTGCCCATCTGGATAGAGAACTGTCATTATTTCTCCAGCACCATGCCTGCCTTGCCTGCTGTCATGTTCCCTGTCATGATGATAACGGACTAAACCTCTAAAACTGTACGACAGCCCTAGGGAAATGTTCTCTTTTATAGGAGTGGCTGTGCTTGCTCATGGTGTCTTCACGGCAACAGAACACTGACTAAGGCAGTGGGTGAAGATGTTTCCTACTGACTCTGACAAACTGAGTTCAGTTCCCTATAACACTCATAATAGAAGGAAATAACTGACTCCCAAACTTGTTTTTTGTACCTCCACACATGCACCGTGGCATGCTTACATGCACACAAGAATGAATATGTGTGGCATGCATGTGTGTGTGTATGTGTGTCATACCAAATACATTTAATTTTTAATGAACAAACAACTTGAACGGACCATGTGCCAAACATACACAAATGGCTGATAAACATGTGAAAAGAGGTCCAGCTTCACTTGACGACAGGAGTACAAGTCAGAAGCACAGAGAGGTATCCCAGACACACATTACCATGACCACCAAATCAGACGAGGGCCCGTGCTGGTGAGAAACTGGAGAGTCTGGAACCCTTACATTGGTGGGAATGGAAAATGGTGCAGCTGCTGTATCTCGATTCCTGAAAACAGCTACCCTGTTACCTGGCCATTCCATGCCTGGACAATTACATAAATGAACCCAAGGGGACTGAAAAGCAGGGGCTAGAGAAGGACTTGTGTACCAGTGTTCATGGCAGCGTGGTCCATAGAGCCGACATGCTGATGGAACTGGTGTCCATTGCAGATGGATGGATAAACAAAATGTGACATAGGCCTACGATGGAATACTACTCAGCCTTTAAAAGGAAGTAAGTTCTGGCACGTGTTATAACATGGATGAACTTTGAGGACCCAGGATATTAATGTACTGAATGCCATTGAACTTGCCCATTTAAAGACTGTTAAGATGATTGGCAGTTGATGGCTGCTGAAGGAGGAGGAGTCATTTTTCCTTGGGGATGTGGCCACTGGTAGGTTGCTGACACTCATTAAAGCACTACTAACTGGACTCAGTGAGCTATAAAAAAGAGGAAACATGAAGGGTCTTGGGGGAAGGTGAGGGGCAGCAGAGGGAGGAAACAACCAAGGTACATGGTATATATCTGTGAAATTGTCAACGAATACATGGAAATATTAGAAATGGTTAAAATGGTTGCATGTATATGTATTGTGGTGTTGATGCCTGTGTATATGCATTTGTGTGTGGGCACAAACGTGTGGAGACCAGATGTCAGGTGTATTCCTCAATCAGTGTCTGCCTTATATACTGAAGCAGAGAATGTCAATGAACCTGAAACTCTCTGGCTCAGCTAGCCTAGTTAGCCAGTATGCCCCAAGGATCCCATTTTCACCTTCCGAAGAAAGCACTATGATTACAGGTGAGTTGTCACACCTGTATGTCACACCTTTATATCAGTTCTGGGGACCTGAATTCCAGTTCTCACACTCTGAGGGCAAATACTTTATCCCTTGAGTCATCTCCTCAGCCCCTATCTATGTATTTGACTACAGTAAAACCTTTTAAAACCAATGATTGTCTGAAGTACATATATTAAGTAAGAGGGAAAGCAAGGCATGGTGTCTGTGGTGGTTTAAAAGAAAATGACCCCCACAGGGAGTGGCAGTATGACGAGGTGTGGCCTTGTTGGAGGTCACTGTGGGGGTGGGCTCTGAGGTCTCCTATGCTCAAGCTATGCCCAGTGACACCAGTTGCTCCTGCTGCCTACAGATCAAGATGTAGATAGAACTCTCAGCTCCTTCTCCAGCACCACGTCTGCCTGCATGTCACCATGGCTTGCCATGATGATAATGGACTAAACCTCTGAAACTGTAAGCCAGCCCTATATAAGAGTTTTCATGGACATGTGTCTCTTCACAGCAATAGAAACCCTATGACAGTGGCATATACCTTTAATCCCAACACTTAGAAGGCAGAGACTCAGTGCCATCCTGGTCTACATAGTGAGTTCCAGGTCAACCAGGGCTACATAGTGAGACCTTATCTCAAAACAAACAAACAACAAAGAGTGGAAGAGAATGTCAAATAATAGTGAAATATTAAAGCTATTTCCTTTGTAAATGAGCTTAAGCTTAATACTGTTTCAAAACTTGTGCTAATAATAACTAAGAACAGGAAAGGCAAATCCCACCTTTACAAGATTTTGCAGCCTGGGCTGACTGAGACCTGTGTGACATGGAACTGGCGTTTCCCCCCACAGCCACCAGACAGCTTCCCAGGAGCTCAGACCTGTGTAGCTGTATTCACAACCTCTTGGAAATATTTACAATTCACCTCCCCAGCCTTCGAGAAGCCAGTGGGCAGTGACAGCAGCAACGAGCATCCTACAGAAGTGACGCCAACTCGAGAGACCGCTGATGGCTGAGGTGCCAAGAGCCTAAGAGGAGTTAATTTACCAGAGCTGGCTGATGGGCCAAAGCTGAGTCAAAGCAACTATAATCACAGAGTCAAAGAAAAAAGATGCAAAGAACAAAATGAGTAAACGGATGGAATGTTCTAATGTGACCGGAAACAAAGATGACCAGAAATTCTAGGACATAAAAGGTTTGAATCTAAGAACTCATTGAACATGAGCAACAGCAAAATGAACAGAGCTGAAACAAAATTTAGCAAGCTCAGAGACTGGACAACTAGGACTATTTAATGAAAAAAAAAGAGTAGAAAACTCACAAGAATGAGGAGGAGACACAGATGGTGTGACGTACGTTTAAGAGGAGAGGAGAGAGGTCAGAAGCAGCTGTGGAAGAAACAGTGCCCAGCAATCTTTTTAAATCTTGTGAAAGACATTAACCTAGATATTCAAGATGCTCAGAGAGCTCTAGGCAAAGACCAAAATGAAGAATCCTCACCTGTAACACATTCAACACATCACAGTCAAAATTCTGAAGGTCAAAACAGGGAAACTTTAAAATCAATGGAGAAAATTGAAACAACATGGGTTGAGTGTCTCTTATCCAAATGCTTGGACAAAGAGATGTTTCAGATCTGCATAGATGATGGAGTAATAACCCTAATCTGAATATCTGAAATCCAAAGTGAGCCAAAGTCTCAAACATGACATTAGAATGGCTTTGGAGTTTGTCTTTTCAGATAGGGGTGCCTAGCCAGGGCATAAGCTTAAAGAGACCACAGGAGGGCTGGCTATCGCCTCTCTCCCCACCCACTTGTTTTGTCTGTCTCATTTTCTTTGTTTATGTTCATTGTACATGGTATTGTGTTACAGAAGGACTTTTATACAATTGCATTTCTGTTAGAACTACTCTTGACAATGTGTGTGGCAATATTTTGTTTGTGCTGTAACAAATAAAGCTTGCCAGAAGATTAGAATGTGAAGCTAGCCACACTAGTTAACCATAGAGGCAGTGATGGCACACACTTTAATTCCAGCACTTGAGAGACAGAGAGGCAGACAGATCTCTGTGAGTTCAAGGTCACCCTTGTATAGCCCTTGAATCAGTCTAAAAAAGAAACAGAGACAAGTGGTGGTAGCTCACATCTTTAACCCCAGCACTAGGGAGTTGGAGACAGAAATGATATGGCTAGGTGGAGAGAGGAGGGAGAAGACAGGATTCAGTCTGAGGTTTCTTAGAGAAGGCATTCAGTCTGAGGATTTGTTGAGACATTTGGTCTGCTTCTCTGATCTCTCAGCTTTCACCCCCTAATATCTGACTCCGGGTTTTTATTATTAAGATCAATTAGAATTTACGCTATAAATGTGCTTTATTTGAAAGCAAGATGTCATCAGTAGCATGCCCCTGTGGGCATATCTGGTAACAGGCAGGGTCCACTGCTGGGTAAGGCTGTTGACAATTTTACTCTATCAGCAGCGCTATTGAAAGACCAGGATAAATCCAGACTTCCTAGCAGGAAGAGTAGAGCCAAAAATCTAGGTTAGCTGGTTCCATAACTGTTCCAGTTAGATTATAATCTTGAGAACAATCTTGAGAAACAGGGAATTACCCCCTTGTGATTATCACTGGTATTTTTGGAATTTTCCAATAACACCCTCCCTACCCCCCTTGGGCTGTGGTTTCGTTTCTTCCCTTAAATACCCCCTCTCCCAGCTACTTGGGGTCGAACTCCTCCCCTGTGTGGGATATGAGTCTCAGCCCCAGCGTGCTGGTTCCTGTCAATAAACCTCATGTGATTGCAGCAAGGACGGTCTCTCGTGAGTTCTTGGGGTGTCGTGTTATCCTGAGACTTGAGTGAGAGTCTCCCCACTCCAGGGGTCTTTCATTTGGGGACTCGTCCCTGGATTGGCGACTACCCTCATTTCCAAAGACCCACTTGGAGGTGAGACATTGTTGTGTTTCCCTGCCGGCTAAATTCAGGTTCTGTACTTTCGGTTTTACTTTTGGTTTTGCAGTCGCTCGTGTCTAGGGAGGAGACGGAGGGAATGATCATCAGATGTGCTAGGAGAGAGATGTCCCTGGAGGTGAGGAGGGACTCCAGGGACGCCTGGGAGATTCCCGTCTGGGTGCTGGTGATACGGTAATTATCCTGGATTGGAGGAACTATATGCCCTCCCGGCCGTCTGTATTTCTGGAGTGGTGTTGTCTGTCTAGGTGGAGACGGATATTTGTTAGCCTTTGTCTGTGTGTCTTTGGTCTCTGTTTTGTCTTACATGCAGGTAGCCTGTTCAGTTCTCTGGTGAGATACGCGGGTTTCTCAGATCTGTGATATGACACGTGAATGGCATGGTCAGTTCTCTGTAGAGACATGTGTGGATAGTGGTCTCATTTCGATAGTGGGGCGGGTCACACCTGCAAAGCAGCTTGAAGCTGTGTCTTTGATTTGTTTGGCGCCATTGCCCTGTATGTCTGTGTAATGTGTGTTGTGCTTTCGTCCTGACTTAGACTGACGCTGACATACTCAAATCATGACTTCTTTTGACTTTGATATTGTGACCACTTACAAGACTTCAGAGATAGCGTCATAAGCATAGGGGTATATTTCACACAAAAAAAGAATCAGCCTTGGCCCCAAACTCATGGCTGCAGGGCAGCATGCTTCTCTGGATGGCTGGGCTATTCAGCCTTGCTATTACAAGATATCGAGCCTGCCAGGCACAGTTGTAGAGGTGGATGTACCCCAATAGGATTTCAAACACTAAACAAAAAAATTGAGGGTAATCGCTATGGCCTAAAGAGGTTAACAATCTTTTTTTCCCCAGTGCTGCATACCACCCTGCACCCCCCACCCCCCCCATCCCCACCCCCACCTCCATGCTGATGGATGAGTTCCCTCCACCTGCCCTGGGAGCTGCATGCCTCAAATCTCTGGTCAAAGCTGGCCAAGGCTTGGCTTCGCGGGTGAAGAACTCTTTCAGATCCTATGGGTTATAAATATCTGTCATCATTTATAGGGGCTGGTTACAAATTATTGTTGGTTAATGTAAAAAAAAAAAACAACCCTATTGTTGGTCTCAAATGTTTCACACTGGTACAGGATTTTATGTGCTGTTCTTGTTTAAAATGTAGCCATACATTCCCACTGAGAAAAACCACAAAAAAGACTTTGGTAAGAGTTCTAAAAAGCAAGAGAGATTTTTGGTATGTTGTCTAAAAAGCAAGAGAGATTTTTGGTATGTTGTCTAAAAAGCAAGAGAGATTTTTGGTATGTTGTCTAAAAAGCAAGAGAGATTTTAATATGTTGTCTAAAATGCAAACTATGTTTGCTATGGTTTCTCATACATGCAAAAATACTAAATGTGCTTATTTTTTTTAAAAAGTTTGTCTACATAGGTTTTCTTACAAGCATGAAGCTAAGACTTTATCACTAAACTCTGATTACTAAATTTGGGTTAGCAGAAATTCAGATAATTTTTTTGGTATAGATAATGTTAAAAATGCTATATGCTGTTTTTTTTTAAAAATTGTATTAAATTTATAAATTGCCATTTTGCTAGGGTTAAAAAATTAGATATTATATTTTATATTGTTAAAAGGCTAAAAATTAGGGTCAGAGCAATAAGCACCAAAAGCTAACTAAAGACAAAATTGTTCTTGTGATAAAGAAGACAATGACCTAAGCAGTTTGGTAGAGGGCTTGGAACAGCATCCAAGCCTATAAATCTCAATCTTTTGGAGGTTGTTGTACAGGGGCAGTCTAGGACCACCTGCATATCAGATGTTTAAATTAAGATTCACAACATAGGCAAAACTGCAGTTGTAGCCTCCTTGTCTTTGCTAGCTGTGTTGGGTTTAAGCTATTTAAATAAACTATATTAAATAATTTTTTGTATTAATACTAAGAGGGTTTAGACCCCCTCTTCTGGGTAAAACAATGTTTTTTTGTTTTTTAAATATTTATTTACTTATTATGTATACAGTATTCTGTCTGTGTGTATGTCTGCATGCCAGAAGAGGGCACCAGACCTCATTACAGATGGTTGTGAGTCACCATGTGGATGCTGGGAATTGAACTCAGGACCTTTGGAAGAGTAGGCAATGCTCTTAACCACTGAGCCATCTCTCCAGCCCCAATGTTGTTTTTTGTGTCAATCACTCTGGAGTAATTAAAATTTCAATGGCCCTGTAAATGATAAAAAACCAAAACACTCACAGGAAAGCTGGATGAAAACTTGCTCAGTTGGTCTCCTTGGTTAAAATTTTGCTTCCGGCTCTAAAAATCTTGCTTCTTATCAACAGACTTGATGGCTTTTGTTTGAAAACAGGTCGATGGTATTAGGGTCCCTTGAGTCCCTGGGCAGGCAGGATCCCTGATTGAGTCCTGTCATCAGTACTTGTGAAGGGGAAAAATGTAAGGCCTACGGCAGTTTTCCCAGGTCAGCTTAGTACACACCTGCCAAGGTGGGTTCTTTAGAGCAGCAAAAAGATAGACTTTAGTCTCAGCTTGCCCTAGGGCAATGCTAGCTTTTAGACTCTTTCCTCTTCCCATTTCACTTTGGGGCCTGTTCCTTGCCTTTGCAGGAGTCAGCATTAACAGCTAGATATAAACTTGTTCTGTGTTTATGCTCAGAATGACAAATTCAGTTTAGTCTAATTTTACAGAGTTTGGAGTTCTAGTCTTGTAAAAGCTACTAACTTATTGTAGACTGTTAAAAAAAATGCAAGTTAGTCATTCATCTTTACAGTGCTGATATGGTAGGTTACAGGAATGGGCCTTATTTAGTTCCCTGTGTATGTTTTCAAGGTCAAACTTAAAGCAGGTAATAAAAAGCAGGATTTGTCTAATCAGACATGCCTAGGCAGCCCTCATACTTCAGAGATCTGCAGAATATGACATTTAAAATAATTATTAAAAAGCTTATTACATTAGATAGAGACTCCGAGATCCTAACAGTAAACCAAGGGCTCCAAAGAAGATTATGAGACGCCATGAAGTCTCCATCTGGATTACAACGACGCTGACCGCTGGGTGAGGTGACCCCCAGTGCAACACCGGCTGCCAGGACCCAGTCCAGATTGTGGACAAACTGCAGGACCTTGGAGAATTGATTGCACCACTTTTTGCCTTGACAAAATAAGGTCAGTCTTTCCCATGTCCCTCTTCCACAGAAAAAAAAAGTTCACTTTATGGGCCTGGCTTGGACAGTAAGACTGCTGTTCTGGATACTTCTGCCTCCAATGCTATGGAGACCTGGGTATGACTAACTGTATATGAAACTCTGGTCCCTGTCATTTTTAGTAGATTAAAAAACTATTTGGTCTGCACTCAGATATACTTTATTTATCCTTCTGAGATCTCTGATAGTATTGACGGCTAGGGCAGTTATAATGTCAGTTTAGCAGTAAAAGGTATCCAGATCCTTCCACAAAGGTACAGCCAGCTTGTTAGCTCATTAATATATATATATAATGTTTTAAGGTCTAAAAATATAAAAGTTCATAAGCTTGAGGGCATGTTTCTGATTTCTTTCCCTTCCTCTATGGTATAGTTCTAATAAGCTAATAGAACAATAACTACTTACTGTGTATGTCACAAGCTCAAGATTTTAGATCTATTCTGGTTGCCATTTAAATGTAAACTTAAAGGTGTTTAGTTTTTTACGAGGACCCAAAGGTATGAATCTATTCTTTCTGCTTACAGATGCCCGTTGTCTGCTCTTTCTCTACAATACGGGTTTTTCTTTAAGTAAATAAATTTTAACTTCTGTTCCTAGTTTAAACTTATCTCAACAGGCTTCCACTTGGCTGGCAGATGCATCTAAACATCAGTTGCTGACTACAACCTGCTCTAAATGGTGACGAGCCCTGGACTTCATAAAAGCTGATGTGGTGGAACCGAATAGAAGACCCGGATATCAATCCACACATCTTCGAACACCTGATATTTGATAAAGAAGCAAAAAATATTAAATGGAAAAAAGAAAGCATATTCAACAAGTGGTGCTGGCATAACTGGATATCAACATGTAGACAAATGAAAGTAGACCCCTATCTATCACCATGTACAAAACTCAAGTCCAAATGGGTCAACGACCTCAATATAAAGCCAGCCACACTGAACCTTATAGAAGAGAAAGTGGGAAGTACGCTTGAACGCATTGGCACAGGGAACCACTTCCTAAATAGAACCCCAGCAGCACAGACACTGAGAGAAACAATTAATAAATGGGACCTCCTGAAACTGAAAAGCTTCTGTAAAGCAAAGGACACGGTCAACAAGATAAAACGCCAGCCTACAG
>PVIU01008047.1:0-36348 GCA_004026605.1 Ondatra zibethicus
CAAACTTTCCGAAGCCCCCTTAGGAAGGTGAGTGGACGTCACTGCTCTGGGCCTGTTGTTGGCCAGCCCCACTGGCGCCTTCTCTAGAGAGTCAGCATCTGTCTCTTAATTGATACAAAGCTAAAATAACCTGACTTAGCAAATATATCTCACTGTGTGCAGTGTTGGGAGTGTGAAGGCAAAAGTTTTAGAGGATCTGTTGGTGGTGCAGGGATGTTTGTGTTTATCATTGATGTGGGATTCCCTCTGTATGCTATTACCATTGGCTATTAAAGAAGCTATTTCAGCCAATGGCTTAGTAGAGTGAAGCCAGGTGAGAAATCCAAACAGAGATATAGAAAGCAGGCAGAGTCCTTCAGCCATGTAGCTGCTGAAGGAAACAGACACCAGACAGAACCTTACCAGTAAGCCACAGCAATGTGGCAATACACAGATTAATAGAAATGAGTTTATTTAAGATGTAAGACTTAGCTAGAAATATGAATAAGCTATTGACCAAACAGTATTGTAATTAATATAGCTTTTGTGTTATTATTTGGGTCTGGGCAGCCAAGGAACAAAGGAGCAGTCTCTGACTATATATCACTGTGTAAAATAGTTCTTACACTGTGACCTTAAAGAAAACCTAGTAACAGAAACATGCCCTTTCTCCTTTTTGGATCAGAATCATTTTTGTAATCATTTAATTTTTAGAACTGTTCAATCTCCTTTGGTGTTCTGGGGCAGAAAGAAGGTATGCCTTGTGGTCTAGAGCACCTGAGGCTTGGTGGCATGCTTGTCTCAGTCGAAGTTACTAAGCATGCATGTACACCTGTCAGGAATACTGTAATTGGCTCATCTCTTTTTGTTTCCAATAATGGTGTGTTCTATATATTGTACACTATTACCTTGAACTATTACTTTAAATAAGGGATTTTTCATGCTTGGGAGACAATGAAATGGAAAATATAGAAAATTAAAATGGGAATTTAGGATTTATCCATTGACTCTTTGACAGCTTTTTATGGCTCATTTGCTTTTTAGGTTGTTCATTTTTTCTTTTTTTGTATTTTAAATTCATGACATACTTTTCTAAATCTGATAAAAATCATTAAATATGTTAGCTATTAATTGGAAGGTCTGTACCATGGGTACAGAATTTTTTTTTTTTAGTTTAGTTTTACGAGATGGGGTTTCTCTGTAGCATTGGAGCCTGTTCTGGAACTAGCTCTTGTAGACCAGGCTGGTCTTGAACTCACAGAGATCCACCTGCCTCTGCCTCCCAAGTGCTGGGATTAAAGGCATGCAACACCACTGCCCGGTGGGTACAGAATTTTTATTCACAAGGATGGACAATCCTTTCAGAATATCTCTGTAAAGATGGGATGCATTTAAAAGAAGAAAAAAACATTGAGGGCTGAGATACATCTACTCTCATAGAGAATCCGAATTCAGTTCCCAGCAATTTACAACTGCCTATTAATCTAGCTCCAGGGAATCTGATGTTCTAATGTTCTCTTCTGGTCTCTGTGGGCACTAAACCTCTGTGTTTGTGTGTGTGTGTGTGTGTGTGTGTGTGTGTGTGTGTGTGTGTGTGTGTGTGTGTATAATTAATTAAAAATATTGAAAAATGAAAAATATTGGAGGGAAGGAACACGGCTTCTGTAGTAGGAATAATAACTGAAGTGCTAGCTATTGTTCAGCATATAAAGTAAGTACCACTTTCTAATCCACTGGTTCAACATAATCTTATTTCATAGCATATGTCAATAAGATAGTTTACAATCAATCATTTGTCAGATAGTTGACAGTCAATCATATGTCAGTCAGATAGTTTATAGTCATTCATGTCAGTCAGATAGTTTACAGTCAATCATATGTCAGTCAGATAACTTACAGTCAGATAGCTTACAGTCAATCATATGTCAGTCAGATAATTTACAGTCAGATAGCTTACAGTCAATCATATGTCAATCAGGTAACTTATAGTCAATCATATGTCAGTCAGATAGTTTACAATCAATCATATGTCAGTCAGATAGCTTACAGTCAATCATATGTCAGATAGTTTACAGTCAACCATGTGTCAATCACATAGTTACAGTCAACCATGTGTCAGTCAGATAGTTATAGTCAACCATGTGTCAGTCAGATAGTTTACAGTCAACCATGTGTCAAATAGTTTACTGTCACTCATATGTCAGTCAGATAGTTTACAGGTTTACTCTTAGTCCTTCCCATATAGTAAATATTGTCTCATTTTTCTCAGATGAGCAAACAGTGAAGAATTTCCTTAGCCGTGTACTGTGTCTCCTGTCTTCATGAGCCTTCTCCTGTTGTATGGGAAGAATGCGGTGTTTCTCTGATTTTTTACACAAATGTTCCCTCCTTATTTTAATCCCATGCTTCCTCCTCTGCCTTGCATCCCTGCTTTATCAAGTATTCTATTTCTTATCTTTAATTTTTTTTAAGCTTTCATCTTCAGTCTCTAAAACTATTAATTGTGGGGAGAGGGAAACTAAAGAGACACCTCAGCAGTAAACAGGCTTGCTACCACACCTGGGACCTGACCTTGATCACTGGGGGACCCACATGACAGAAGGAGAAAAATGACTCTCACAGACTGTCCTCTGACTTCCATGTGTGCATTAGGTACATGCACATACATATATGCACATACACTAAATATAAATAAATGCCTGAAAACTTTTAAGGTTGTTCAGTCTTAGGGGCTGGAGAGATGATGGCTCAGGGCTCAGCATTGAAAGTTCTTGCTTCTCCTGCAGAGGACCAGAACTTGGTTCCCTGAACCCACGTGCTCACACAGTCCTCTGTAACTGCACTTCAGGGAATTGGCAGCCTCTTCTGGCCTCCTCAGACACACGTGCATATGGTGTACAAACATACAAACACATCATAAATATAAAATATAAATCATTTTTAAAAATTGCTTCCTTGACCTTCTGTGCTCTAGAGTGGTTCTCGACCTTCCTAATGCTGAAACGCTTTTATACAGCTTCTCATGTTGCAGGGACCCTCAACCATAAAATTATTTTTGATGCTAGTTCATAACTGTAATTTTGCTACTGTTACAAAACATAATGTAAATATCTGTGTTTTCTGACGCTTTGGTGAACTATAAAAAATGGTCTTTTGACCCCAAAGGGGTCACAACCCACGCTGAGAACCACCGTTCTAGAGTACTGATATTGTTCTTCCGTCTTTTCCTGTAAACTCCATCAGATGGCGAGATGCCCTCTGCAGTTCTCCTCACTGCAGCTGCCCTTCGTTTCCTTTGCCACTGAAATGATTTTTACTCAGTTCTAGAGAAAGTTCTATTTCCAACATTCCTAGAAAACATCTTCCTCAGCATTTATACTGTGTTTGGCATGCTGGGTGCTTGTTTTGTGTGCTTACTTCATGACCGCTCTCTCGTTTCTCCTTGTACCTTCTTTTCTTTGGTTTAAATGTGGATCCTTTCATACATCTCCTTGTGAGCCATCGCCATGTGTGTAAAGTCTCCTGGAGTAAGGGTTGGGCCTATCAGCTTTGTTCTCTGGAGCAAAATACAGCCAAACTAGTTGAATAACTTCTGCAGTCTAGATCAAACAGTTCTGTTTATGCATTGCTGGCTCATTTTCTCTCTCTCTCTCTCTCTCTCTCTCTCTCTCTCTCTCTCTCTCTCTCTCGCCCTTGTCAGTGTCTCAGATAAAGTGTGCATAGAAATGCCTGGGTGGCAGTTAGTGGGGTACTTTTCAGCCACGACTAGAGAGGACTGCAGTCCTCATTCCCACAGCACCACACAACTGGATGAGCTTCCTTGCCTATGTCCACACTCCCCGTTTCATCCCCTGAACCTGGAGAGCTGCAGCAGAACTCACACCATCTTTATTTATTAAAGTACATCTTTCTTAAGAAAAATCAAATTAGTTGTGTACTGAAACTATAGAACTCACAATATGAGTTTGAACTTAGCATGGTAGTAAAATATATTAGAAAACAGAAAATCACTTTTATATGCTCGATATTGACTCACACTATTATAACAAATGGCTAATTTTTAGTATGATTATATTGGAGAATGAGCTAAATACAGTAAAAATATAGTTATGTCTAATGATCTATTATGCAGGAGCATTTAACTCCACCCACTTGTTTGGTTCTAGTTGAACTTTTAAAATTGGTATCAGAATTTCCACTTGAATTTTAGTTTGTTTTTTATTATTTTGGCTCTTAGTTCTCTTTGTCGTGGCAGGAGCTAATAAAATATCTACAGTGTAGATTGTGTGTAAATGTGAAGGCATATGGAAATGAATTCAGATAGATTATATACTCTAACTCAGATATATTTTAAGGAAATTCTAATTATTTCATTAAAGAGTAAAACTATATAATATAAATATGTAATAATATAAAATGGTCTCTTAACTTCTGTGGCATACAGTGAGTATTTAACTTTTGGATTTAAGATCTTATAGTCACATTTATTAAGTCCTTTGTAGTTTTAAGAGAATTGAGGAATAGGTAATCCTTTTAATTTTAGTCACAATATTTTTATGTTTTATTAACAGCTTTTACCGTTTTGTCCTGGAGCCAGAGCCGGTATCAGGGGCTAACAATGGTCCTTCTCATGGACCAGTGGCAAAATTTCTGGACATCCCAGAATCACACCTTCTAACTCTCAACATGATCACCCCAGAAGGATGGTTGGTTGAAACAGTACGCAGCAACTGTGACCTTGATAATATTAACTTAAAAGACGTAAGTTATTGTGGGAAGTCATGTAAAGATGAAGGAAAAGGATAATCCATGTCTATTGGCATCATCGTCAGTAAGCAATCACACATGAATAGCAAAATTGCTGTGTAACTCTAGGTCTCAGTGTGGTCTTTTTCTTTGATTTTTATGTGTACCTCGCTTCCAAAATCATCTTCTCACTGTTTCCAGATTCATAAATGCCCTCACCATTTTCATGGCCATGTGCTACTATCTCAGAGCGACTAATAAGCATGTGGAAAGTTTGGAGATGACATATTGAGACACTTTGCTTAGCAAGTTATCTTCTAGAAGTTTCAGTCAGAACACATTGCCTGGCTCATAGCTAGCAAAATCTGCTTTAATCAAATTGAAATAGAAACCAGGAAACAGAATTTGTCAGACTATAGGCTAAGCACACCTGATTCCCATCACCTCCACTGTGAATTTGGCTAGTGAATAGTGTGACCTCTCCTGCTCACCATGGTCACTGGCCATGGTGGAATGGAGCAGAGAAATTACATTCTTATTGACCTATTTTCACTCTATATAGTGCAAAATGTCATTAGGACATTTTCATTCAAGGCTATTATGTACTGTAGCCATAAATGCCTCCCAGAAAACGCACGTTCTCCCTTATTCTCTAGTCCCTCCCTTCCCTCAGTCCTTCTATTTTCAAGTCATGTGTATGTGTATAATAATTTTATGTGCCTATAGAAAATTTAGAAACCACAAATAAGAGAAAACATCTGTCTTTGTGAGTCTAATTTATTTTGCTTAACATGGTGATCTCCAGTGCCATCCATTTCTCTTCAGATGACATAATGTCACTCTCGTTCACAGCTGGATAGAACTCCCTAGTGTGCATGCCATCGTATTTATGTTCACTCCTCTGCGGATGAACACATAGACTGGCTCCATAACATGGCACAGTGTCAGTTTACATTATGAGTATTGTCGTAGCAAGTACAACTAAGCAGCGATGTCTGTGATGCTGTTTTCAGTCCGTGAGGAACATACTCAGGAGCTGGGCATGTGATCTTTCTGTTTTTAATGTTTTGAGGGATCTGCCTTGTAACATGAGGGCCTGCTTGTTGGGGTTTCTGTCCTGCCCAGTTCCCGCATTCATTAAGTCCCAAGGAAAATCACACAGAGAGGTCTACATAAATTATAAACTGATTGGCCCATTAGCTCAGGCTTCTTATTAACTCATAACTTATATTAGCCCATTATTCTTGTCTATGCTAGCCACATGGCTTGGTACATTTTTCAGCGGGGCAGGCCACATCTTCCTTCTTCAGTGTCTGGACAGGACTGTGGAGGAACTTGTTCTTCCCAGAATACTCCTGTCCTCATTGCCCCACCTCTACTTCCTGTCTGGTTGTCCCACCTCTACTTCCTGCCTGACTACTGGCCAATTAGCGTTTATTTAAAACATAATTGACAGAACACAATTGTCCGGCACCACTGCCTAGAGATTTCCAGAGTGGCCCCACAGCTGACGTTTCCACAGTGGCACCTAAATACGCTGCTCTGGCTTTCTCACCAGCTTTTGTAAGTTTTACTTGTTTGTTTGTTTGTTTGTTTTTTTCTAGATGAAAAGCATTTTGGCTGGGGTAAGACAGGACCTCAGTTGTGTTTTTTTATTTGCAATGTCTAGGATTTTGAACATTCTTATGTTTATTGGCTGAGTGTCCTTATCTCTCAAGTATTGCATCATTATTTCATCCGCCCAGCTGTTTGGATGCAGTTGTTTGGTTTCTTCGTACTTAGGTTTTTTTCCTCAATTCTTTATTCTAGACCTTAATAAGCTATATAGTTAGTGAAGATTTTGTCTTTTCCCCAAGTTGCTTCCTTTGCTGTGCAGCTTTTCAAATTCCATTCAGTCCCATTTGTCAGATCTGGAGATCAACTCCTGAGTCACGGGGTCTTTAGCCCAAGGGCCTGCTTCACTGGCACCTGCTCTCCACGCTTGTATGTCAGTTAGGAAGGACCTTGATCCTTGTGAGAAATGGAACTCTCCCTTTCATTTCTGCATGAGGGACCTAATTTTCTCATTAGCATCTGTTGAAGAGGCTGCTGTCTTTTCTGCAGACGTCTTGGTTGTTGTCTTTATGATCAGTAAGATCACTTAACAGGGTCTATTGGAGTCTCAGAAACAGAAGAACCCATGAGTGTTATTAAGATAACTTTAAAGAGCTCAAACAAAAATGTGAAAGGTTTTCAGCGGGACAATTAATAGCTGAGAAATAGAAGTCCTCCCTGCTGGTAACAGTCTTGTCATCCTTATACCCTGAGAGCAGGCTAACTAGACCCTGAGTGCAGGTTAACCAGACCCTGAGTGCAGGTTAACCAGACCCTGAGTGCAGGTTAACCAGACCCTGAGTGCAGGTTAACCAGACCCTGAGTGCAGGCTGAGTGCAGGTTAACCAGACCTGGGTGCAGGTTAACCAGACCCTGAGTGCAGGTTAACTCGACCCTGAGTGCAGGTTAACCAGACCCTGAGTGCAGGCTAACCAGACCCTGAGTGCAGGCTAACCAGACCCTGAGTGCAGGCTAACTTGACCCTGAGTGCAGGCTAACTAGACCCTGAGTGCAGGCTAACTAGACCCTGAGTGCAGGCTAACTAGACCCTGAGTGCAGGTTAACCAAACCCTGAGTGCAGGTTAACCAAACCCTGAGTGCAGGTTAACTAGACCCTGAGTGCAGGTTAACCAGACCCTGAATGCAGGTTAACCAGACCCTGAGTGCAGGCTAACCAGACCCTCGGCAGGGAAGAGCAAGTCTCAGGATCTTGTCAACACTGCATAGATGGGCAGCACCTGTAACTCTACAGTTACAGAGCCAGGTCCTTGTGTCTTCACAGATATAGGGAATAAGATGGTCCTTTAGAAACTCTAGCATCCCGACTCTGTTTCCTATTGTGTAATGTTAGCATTTAAAGTATCTTTAACTATTCCAGAATTTTTAGAGTAATTTGTAGAGCCATTTACTAGAGTAGAAAGTAAGTTTAGGTAAAGAGTAGAAACACAAAAATGAGTTGAACATGGGTGCACACTTGTAATCTCAGCATTCTGAAGACTGTGGAAAGAGGGCCAGTTTAAGCTCCCAGCCAACCTGGGCTACGTGGGAAGAGGTTCCAAAGTGACTTGAGTACTTGTGCATAGACATTTCCTTCTTAAGACCTGATACCATGTAACTGTGTGCTTATAAAAACAAAACAAAGCATTCATTTAGCTGAGTCCCTTCTTCTGAGACTCTTCCATTTCAACAAGTTGCTGTAAGGGTTTATAGATACTTAGTATATGAACTTTATCACAGAATAGCAATAATTCAGAATCTTAAAGTGGATTTAGCAAATACTATACAAGGAGTTTACCTTCAAACAAGCACTGAAGTTAAATATCAGAACCTAAAGAAATGCTATACATACCATTCTAATCACTTCTGAGATAATTACACCAAAGAAAAATAACTATACAAGGTGAAATGTTCCCAAATATTACTGAAAATATTTCTAGGCATATTATGATAACACTGAAACCCTCCTATATGAAATATTTCAAAGATGAACATTACTATATTTTGCTTAGCAAAATTTCCAAACTGTAAAATTCACATACCATTTGACTTACATTTGTACTTTGATCATGCTGTACATGTGAGGGTGAAGTAAGGGTCTATCCCTAAAATATAATATTTACAATAGAAGAAAATTTATAAACAGTTGAAATACCTGAGCCTTTTAAAAATACATTTATGAATGGCAGACACGTATATATACCTAATTGTCCCAGCTACCTGGGAGTCAGAACAGAAGATAATGGTTTAAAGCCAGTAGAGTGGCATATCCTATTCAGTAAGACCATGCCTCAAAAAAGGTTATAGGGACATTGATTCTGAGAAAACTATTTAATGAAAACATAAGCTATACATATTTGTTTGAATAAACCCATTAAAATTCAAATGTGTTGATGTTTATTAGACTGTTTCAACTCTATGTGCTTTCTCTTCTTTCTACTTTGCTCTGCCATGGGAAGATTAACTTTAAATAAATTGTATTTACTTGTAATTAAATAATGAACATTAATTTCTTAATTTCAAGAAAGCCAGTAGATGATAAAATGACTTTCTTGCCTAGTTTGAAATAAATGTTATAGAAGAAAATGACAGTTTGAAACTAGTTTTTTATAACTACCCCATCTAAATGTTGAAGAGACCTTTGAGTATTGCTAGTTATGGGCTGCCTATCCAGGCACACTTCCTTCCTACTTGGTGTTATTTGTGAATTTATCATGAAATTAGGAAATAACTGGAATTGGAAAGAAAAAGTTCATCACACTCTTTTATGTTGAAGAAACTGGTGAATTATCAGTTTGCTCATGTGCTAAAGAAAGACTGGAAGTCATAAAGCAAAGTGCATTGTTCTATTTTAGGATCATCACTTTTATTCATTAGGAAATTTGTACTCTTATGATTCTCAATACTCAACCAATATTGTGTTCCTCTGCAGACTGAGAGAACTGTTACAGCAGAGTATGAACTAGAATATCTGCTACTTGAAGGACATTGCTTTGATATAACAACAGAGCAGCCCCCTCAGGGTCTGCAGTTTACCCTGGGCACTAAAAGCAATCCTGCTGTAGTTGACACAATAGTGATGGCCAATCTTGTAAGTATTCTGAAGATTAATTAATGCTATTTAACATTTTAGTGAAATATCATACGTTTTCCTGATAGTGAAGATAAAATAATAGCAAATCTTAAATTGTTGAACAGCTAATAGAAAACAAAATTTAATCTTTTTAAGATTTATTTTATTTTTATTTATGTGCATGTGTCTCTCTGAGGTCTGCCATGTACACAGAGGTGCACAGAGAGCAGACGTGTGCATGTGTAACTCTGAGTGTCCGCTGTGTACATGGTGCACAGAAACCAGACGTGTGCATGTTTCTGAGTGTCTGCCATGTACATGGAGGTGCACAGAGAACAGACGTGTGTATGTGTCTGAGTGTCCGCCGTGTACATGGAGGTGCACAGAGAGCAGACGTGTGTGTGTGTCTCTGAGTGTCTGCCGTGTACACGGAGGTGCACAGAGAGCAGACGTGTGTATGTGTCTCTCTGAGTTTCTGCCGTGTACATGGTGCACAGAGAGCAGACGTGTGTATGTGTCTCTCTGAGTTTCTGCCGTGTACATGGTGCACAGAGAGCAGACGTGTGTATGTGTCTCTGAGTGTCTGCCGTGTACACGGAGGTGCACAGAGAACAGATGTGTGTATGTGTCTCTCTGAATGTCTGCCTTGTACATGGTGCCCAGAGACTAGACGTGTATATGTGTCTCTCTGAGTGTCTGCCATGTACACGGAGGTGCACGGAGAGCAGACGTGTATATGTGTCTCTCTGAGTGTCTGCCGTGTACATGGTGCACAGAGAGCAGACCTGTGCATGTGTCTCTCTGAGTGTCTGCTGTGTACACGTAGGTGCAGAGAGAGCAGTAGATGGTGTCACACCCCCGGAGCTGGAGTTCGAGGTGGTTGTGAGCTGCCTAATATCCTAATATGTGTGCTAGGAATCAAACTCCAAGCTGCAGCAAGTACTCTTTATCACTGAGTCCAGTCCCCTAAAGTTGAACTAATTACATTTAAACAATGAAATAATTAAGTCAGGCATGGTGAAATCCTGTCTCAAAACAGGGAAATATCTTACTTTAAGAATATGCTTTTATGGCGTATTGTAAAATCTCCTTCCTTGGAGTTCATTTATAGAGTTTTCTCTTGTTCACACTAAATGCTTTCTTGGCTACTTTATATATAATCTTTAATGAATAATTGCATATTCTTATTCACATAGTTGAATAGTTTCCCCTTTCATCTTCCAAGGGGTATTTTCAATTAAAAGCAAACCCAGGTGCATGGATACTGAAATTGCGAGAAGGAAAATCTGAAGATATTTATGAAATAGTTGGGTGAGTTATCCAAACCAATTTTTAAAATTTGATACATTTTTCCCATCCAGATCACATTTTCCCCTCCGTCCTTCCTTTCCTCCAAGTCCCTCTGCCTAAGCTGCACCCCCATTCACTTCTCCTTTCTCTTCAGAAAAGGGCAGGCCCCCCACGGATATCAGCAGCCATGGCAAATCAAGTTGCAGTGAGACTAGGCACCTCCTCTCCTATTAAGGCTGGATGTAGCAACCCAGTAGGAGGGAAGGGTTCTAAAAGCAAGTAACAGAGCCAGAGACAGCCCCTGCTCCCATTGTAGGAACCCCACAAAAAGACCAAGTTGCTACCTAAATGTAACATGTGCAGAGGGCCTAAGTTAGTCCCATGCTAGCTAGCTCTCTCTGGTTGAGGGTCCAGTCTCTGTGAGATGCTATGAGCCCAAGTTAGTTGATTCTGTGTGTTTTCTTGTGGTGTCCTTGGCCCCTCTGACTCCCATAATACTTCCTCCCCCTCTTCCACAGGGTTCCCTAAGGTTTGCCTAGTATTTGACTGGGGGTCGTGCATCTGTCTCCTTCAGTTGCTGGTGAGGCCTCTCTGATGACAGTTGGGCTGGGCATGATCTATGAGTATAGCAGAGTATCATTAGGATTCATTTCATTGACTTCTCCAACCACTTTTAGAGTTTTATATGTGAACAATTATTTAGTATTACATATATGATTATCAAAATGAAAATTAAAATCCTAAAAGAAGTATTAGATCTAGTTGTGTGTAAGATGACAGAAAATGACTTTTCAGTACTTGGCCATCCCATGCACAATGCTGAGATCCTAACACATGACTGTCTCAGGAAATAAATAAGAGCAATGCACTGAGAGCAGGAAGGACAGTCTCCAACTGCTAGCAGCAGCTAGTGTACTAAGAAGTAAGTACAACTTTGCCTCGAACCCCAAAACCAAGCCCAACCCAGCAAACCTAGCACCTGAAAGGCCCTCGTAGCACTAGACTTTAAACTGTTCCCCAAAACTAAGTCTCTATGCCTTGTCAGGTGGGGTCTTGTAACCACAACATCTAGGTCTATCTGGTGTACTCAGTATTTATATCTGCCCACTGTAAGGCCTGCTCAAGTGATTACTAGCAGTGACCAGTCCCTCTAAGTTCAGACTCTACTTAGAAAGGGTTGGAGAGCTGACGCCCAGGAGTGACATAGAGAACAAAACTGAGATCTTGACAGAAAAAGAGCTACTACCTTTCCATGATTCTAAGGTAAGAAACAAGACACTGCTATGACCATGATACACACCAGCTGGCTTTCTAAGCCCAGAAAGCTAAACAAGTGAGCCATTAGATTTTCTATAAAACCTCATGTCTCCATCACTGTGCATGTCAACAGAACTAGCGAAACACTGTAGTTGGGAGGAGAGAATCGCTTGTTCATCCCAGCTGCCCAGCTAGCTTAGACCCAGAATAATCAAACAGAAACTGTATTAATTAAATCACTGCTTGGCCCATTAGCTCTAGCTTCTTATTGGCTAACTCTTACATATTAATTTAACCCATTTCTATTAATCTGTGTATCGCCACGTGGCTGTGGCTTACTGGCAAGATTCCAACCGGCGTGTCTCCAGCAGCCCCATGGTTTCTCTCTGACTCTGCCTCCTTTCTCCAAGCATTTAGCCTAGATTTCCCACCTAGTTCTGTTCTTCCCTGCCATAGGCTTAAAGCAGTTCTTTATTCATTAACCAATAAAAGCAACACAGAGACAGAAGGCCCTCCCACACCATTTCCCCTTTTATGTTTAAACAAAAAGGAAGGCTTTAACATAGTAAAATTACATATAACAAAACAGTTATCAAGCAAGAATTACAGTTACAATATTTATATCTACTTTATCTTTTATCATAACTAAGGAAAACTATAACTATAAATTCTTCAACTCCATCAAAGATTCCAGAAGGATATAATATTACATAAGTGAACAGGAAGTGCATTGTAAGCAACTTCCAAAATTTTAGAATTGACAGAGACATCTTGCTGCCTGGGGAGTCACCCAAAGTTCTTCTGTACCATTGGGGAATCCATCTTCAGCCTACAGGCCCATAGTATCCAGCAGACTTCTTCATAATGGAAAATTTCAAAGACAGTTCCACCTATATTGGCAGTCTGTCAGTCACTTTCTTCTGTATCCTTCAGAATGCCTGACAGACTCTTTCATGAAGCAGGAACCCCAAAGGATCATCTCACCATTAGGCAAGTTCAGCAGTTATTTCTCTGTGGGTCCTACATGTCCAGTTCATCAAGCAGTCCAGGCAAGAGCAGTTTCTTTCCCAGATTGCTAACCAACACCATAAGGAGCCGCTTCGATGCCCACCTTCTTCTTGAAGTAATTGGTGCTGCCAGGAGCAGATGTGTCTCACTGTCATGAAAAGTCCTAACTTCTTAAAATATTTAAATGCCATATTCTGAAGGTCTCTGAAAGATGTGAAGAATACCTAACTATATACCTTGAAATATATCTCTATATACCTTGAATACCTAACTAACATGACTACAAGCATGACTATTATAGGTGACTATCTATTAACCTATATTTAATAAATGTAATAGTCATTACATTTTTAAATGAACTACACAATCACAATACCTTAATCAAGGGCAGAAATATACATATATAGTATAACAAAATTTAGATTGTTTGTATCAATAAACCAAGATCCTTACCAAAGCAAAATATTCATCTCTATATCATATCTTCCTTTAAATGTAAACAAACAATTATGAACCATATTTGGGAATATGGGCATAGTTCTCTTCATACTGCTTCCTGCTCTTTGGGGGCATTTTTAATCAGGTCTTCCATGGTGTATCCTGTGTGCTAGGTTCTTCTCAGTCAGCAGTTGGGTGAAGTAATTTTTTACGAGTGTTCTTGGCAACCTTTCAGGAGTCACGGTCCATCAAACCATATTAGTATGGAATGAATCCACAGATTCTCATCCTCTGTGGAGACAAAAGAAGAACCTCTTTTCCAAAGCAACATATCCTTAGACCCAAATTCTGAAGTCAAGATACCTTTATATTGGCTTAATTTAGCAACCCATACAACGAAGTGTCTCTCTGTACTTAGCTTTTTTACAGGCAAAAAAATTTAAAGAAAACACAATAATATACAAAAATCCAGACTCTCTGTATATATTCCATCTGTACATGGCTTGTTTTTACTCTATTACTTGTTAATATTTATTTAATTATCTTTACTCCTTTAATCTATGATTGTTTATTCTCTGTCTCGTTAAAGACTTTGCTTTATTTTTGTAAAGCATTTACTTCCTTGTATGACTCTCTATACTAATTTTATTCTCTCTTCCAAGCCTAAGTTCATTTATCCAACACTGTGACTCATTTAGACATCTATATCTGTCTGAATCTGTCCTTTTGTGTATCTGTAGTTATTTATTCTCCCAGAGCACTTTTTAAAATGCTAAGCACTTCTTAAAATTTAAGCTGTGCCATTACTATGGTGTATATGGTACTGGCTGCTTGCCTGCGCAGTCCAGTATGGTGGAGCTGCTTGCACCTCTGAGAGCCAAGCTCACAGCCCTATTGTCAGGCGCACAGCCAGTCCGTTATGCCAGTAAAAAGCTGCAGCAGTCTGCTCACAAACCCATCCAAATGCTCCTTCTCCTGAAAGCTGCAGCAGTCTGCTCACAAACCCATCCAAATGCTCCTTCTCCTGAAAGAGTCAGAGGTCACACTGGCACCAAGGCCCAGAAAGCCGGCATTTTAAAACGGTCGCGGCTGAATCAGAGAAGACCCTCTTAAGGGAGCTGCGGCACGCCACCAGCACACAGCAGGAAGCTGTTCTAAACTCTGTGTTTTGTGTCTAGAATTCCTTTTCAAGCTTTCTCAGTTTTATATGGATTTTAGTCAACCATGTTGGTACCAATTTATTGGAGGAGGCTGCTTATTTGTACCATCTGCCCAGACCAAAATAACCACACAGAAACTATATTATTTAAATCACTGCTTGGCCCATTAGCTTTAGCTTCTTAATGGGAAAACTCTTATATTAATGTAACCCATTTCTTTTAATCTGTGTATCACTATGTGGCTGTGGGTTACCAGGTAAAGTTCCCAGTGTCTATCTCCAGTGGCTCCATGGCTGCTCTCTGACTCTGCCCTTCTTCTCCTAGAATTCAGCCTAGCTTTCCCTGCCTACCTAAGTTCTGCCCTGCTATAGGTCCAAAACAGTTTCTTTATTCATTAATGGTAATCACAGCATACAGAGGGAAATCCCATATCAAAACACAAATTAAAATAATTCTTTTATGATACATGGTGGTTTCTTTCATTTTGTAGAAAGAGACTTGAGATACAATAGTTCTTCAAACCATACTGAGAGTATAAATTAATTGATTTCTTTTCCTCCTGCCTTAATTTCTTTTCAGTGATGTATGTTTTCTCTATTTAGCTTGTCTCTTCCCTTGAGTTGCTGACTGACTATACCTTAAACTGCTTAGTATTGTCGATAAGGTCTGCTGGAGCCCAGACCAGCAAGACTCACTTTTCCTCTAGGATAGTAATTGTACCATCCATAGATACTGGTTTGGTGTCATCTAGAAAGTATTTGGCATAGTGCTCAAAACAGAAGCTTTCATCATCAGTGAATCTCCACAGCCTGGGCAGGAGTTTGCTCTAGAGTCTGTCTGCTATGAAGCTAGACCCAGTAGCCCCAACATGGTTCCAGTGAACAGTGTGTTAGAGGAACAGAGTCACCAATGCCTCTGAGAAGGCTTTGACTAGAATTGTTTAAAACTTATTTTAAAATGTGACATTTGTGCTGTATCATTGGAACACTTTCAATTTTCTAGCGAACAGTTGTTTCACAGGATCCTGCATTTTTACTTTGGTTTGAATCCCTCCAGTGGAAAACTTGAAGCCAGAGGGAACCAAAGGCATGTGTTAGTTATCATAGTGCCAGGATCTCCACGTGGTCAGGTTATATCAACATACAATAAAATGAAAAGGTGATCTCTAATTCCTTTCTCTTTGACAAACCTTAATGTTATTATATAGTAGTTCTCATGATAGACCCCTCCATGCATAGAAGATATCATACATAAGCTCAGTTACCATGATTGTTTAGCAATTCTGAAATTAAGGAATGAACTACATTATGTGTGATGTAAAATAGAATCAAAGTGATACAAATAGACATACTCTGAGTTACTGAGTTTAACAGTGCCTTTCAGTCTCAAGTATATAAAAATGCTGGTGGAACATCTATAGAACATTCCATCCAAACATAAAAGAATATACCTTCTTCTCAGCACCTCATGGAACCTTCTCAAATATTGACCACATACTAGGAAACAAAGCAAACCTCAACAAATGCAAAAAAAATAGAATAACCCCATGTATCTTATTGGATCACCATGGCTTAAAATTATTCCAGAAAGCCCACAAACACATGGAAATTAAACAATGCTCAGCCGAATCATTGTCAAGGGTCAAGGAAGAAACAAAGTAAGGAACTAAAGTCTTCCTAAAATTCAATGAAAATGACAATACAACATACCCAAATTAATGGGACACAATGAAAGCAGTGTTAAGAGGAAAGTACATAGCACTAAACGCCTACATAAAGAAGCTGGAAAAATCCCACATTAGTGAGTTAACAGAACACCTGAAAACTCTAGAACAGAAAGAAGCAAACTTACCCAGGAGGACTAGACAGCATGAAATAATAAGGTTGAGAGCTGGATTCAACAGAATAGAAACAAAAAGAACAATACAAAGAATCAATGAGACAAAGAGTTGGTTCTTCAAGAAAATCAACAAAATAGACACCCTTATCCACTAATCAAAAGCAGAGAGAGAATATCCAAATTAGCAAAATCTGAAATGAAAAGGAGGGCATAACAACAGACACAGAGGAAATCCAGAGAATCATCAGGTCATATTTCAAAAACGTGTACTCTACAAAATTGTAAAACTTAAAGGAAATTGAAAACTTTCTGGACAAATATCACTTACCAAAATTAAATCCAGACCAGATAAGCAAATTAAATTGACCTATAACTGCTAAAGAAATAGAAACAGCCATCAAAAATCTCTCAACCAAAAAAAAAGCCCAGGGCCAAATTGTTTCGACTCAGAATTCTACAAGATTTTCAAAGAAGAATTAATACCAATACTCAAATTGTTCCACACAATCGAAACAGAAGAAACATTGCCAAACTCTTTTTATGAGGCTACCATTACCCTGATACCCAAACCACACAGACATTACTAAGAAAGAGAATTACAGACCAATCTCACTCATGAACATTGATGCAAAAATACTAAATAAAATACTGGCAAAACGAATCCAAAAACATATCAGAAAAATCATTCACCATGATCAAGTCCACTTCATCCCAGAGATGCAGGGATGGTTCAACATATGAAAATCTGTCTATGTAATCCACCATATAAACAAACTGAAAAATAAAAACCACATGATCATCTCATTAGATGCTGAAAAAACCTTCAACAAAATACAACATCCCTTCATGTTAAAGTCTTAGAGTCAACAGAGATATAAGGAACATACCTAAACATAGTAAAGGCAATATACAGCAAGCCAACAGCCAACATCAAACTAAATGGAGAGAAACTCAAAGTGATCCCACTGAAATCAGGAACAAGACAAGGTTGCCCACTCTCTCCATATCTATTCAATATAGTTCTTGAGGTCCTAGCCAGAGCAATAAGATACCAAAAGGAGATCAAGGGGATAAAATCAGAAAAAAAGTCAAACTCTCACTGTTTGCTGATGATATGATAGTTTACATAACTGACCCCAAAAATTCTACCAAGGAAATTCTACAACTGATAAACACCTTCAGTAATATAGCAGGATACAAGATTAACTCAAAAAAAATCAGATGATAAATGGGCTGAGTGAGTAATCAGAGAAATATCACCCTTAACAATAGCCACAAATAACATAAAATATCTTGGAGTAACTCTAACCAAACAAGTGGAAGACCTGTATGACAAGAACTTTAAATCCTTGGAGAAAAAAAATTGAAGACACCAGAAAATGGAAAGATCTCCCATGCTCTTAGGTAGGTAGAATTAACATAGTAAAAATGACAATCTTACCAAAAGCAATCTACAGATTCAATGCAATGCCCAGCAAAATTCCAGCAAAATTCTTCACAGACCTTGAAAGAACAATACTCAACTTCATATGGAAAAGCAAAAAACCCAGGATAGCCAAAACAGTTCTATACTATAAAGGAACTTCTGGTGATATCACAATCCCTGACTTCAAACTCTACTGCAGAGCTACAGTACTGAAAACAGCCTTGGCCTAAAACAGTATTGTCATAAAAACTGACAGGAGGACAAATGGAACCGAATAGAAGACCCAGACATTAATCCACACTTCTATGAACACCTGATTTTTTGACAAAGAAGCAAAATATATCAAATGGAAAAAAGAAAGAATATTCAATAAATGGTGCTGGCATAACTGGATATCAACATGTAGAAGAATGAGACTAGATCCATATCTGTCACCATACACAAAACTGAAGTCCAAATGGATCAAAGACCTCAACATAAAGTCAGCCAACCACACTGAACCTCATAGAAGAGAAAGTGGGAAGTATACTTGAATACTTTGGCACAGGAGACCACTTCCTAAATAGAACCCCAGCAGCACAGACACTGAGAGAAACAATAAATGAGACCTCCTGAAACTGAAAAGCTTCTGTAAAGCAAAGGACATAATCAACAAGACAAAACGACAACCTACAGAATGGGAAAAAATCTTTACCAACCCCACATCGGACAGAGAGCTGATCTCCAAAATATACAAAGAACTCAAGAAATTGGTCATCAAAAGAGCAAATAATCCAATAAAATAAATGGGTACAGACCTAAACAGAGAACTCTCAACAGAGGAATCTAAAATGGCTGAAAGACACTTAAGGAAATGTTCAACATCCTTAGCCATCAGAGAAATGCAAATCAAAACAACTCTTGAGATTCCATCTTACACATATAAGAATGGCCAAGATCAAAAACACTGATGACAACTTAAGCTGGAGAGGATGTAGGGTAAAGGGAACACTACTTCATTGCTGGTGGGAATGCAAACTGGTACAGCCCCTTTGGAAATCAGCATGGCAATTTCTCAGAAAATTAGGAAACAGTCTACCTCAAGACCCAGCAATACCACTTCTGGGTATATCTCCAAAGGATGTTCAATTGTACCACAAGCACATGTGCCTAACTTTGTTCATAGGAGCATTGTTTTTCAAAGCCAGAATCTGGAAACAACCTAAATGCCCCCAACCAAAGAACAGATAAGGAAAATGTGGTACATTTACACAATTGGAATACTGTACAGTGGAAAAAAAATAATGACATCTTGAAATTTGCAGGCAAATGGATGGAGCTAGAAAACATCATATTTGAGTGAGGTAACCCAGACCCAGAAAGGCAAATATCGTATCTACTCACTCATAAGTGGCTTTTAGACATAAAGCAAAGAAAACCCAGCCTACAATTCACAATCCCAGAAAACCTAGACAACAAAGAGGACCCTAAGAGAGACATACATGGATCTAATCTACATGGGAAGTAGAAAAAGACAAGATCTCCTGAGTAAATTGGGAGCCCATGGGGACCTTGGACAGGGTAGAAGGGGAAGGGGGAAGGAAGGGAGGGAGTGGATAAATATATAGCTCAATAAAAACAATTTTTAATAAATAAATTGTGGTGAAAATTAGAAAGTTTTGACAGTAGAATTCCTTTCAGTATAGCAATGTCAGCTAAAAGATCTGAGTTTTGCCAAAGCTTACTGCAGCAAAAATAAGCAAGAATGTAAACTTTATGAATAATTAGAATATTAAAGTCAATAAATGCCTCTAGATAATCTTAATTTGTATTAAAATAAACTTGATTAAATATGTAATTATCTATATATAAATTGCCTGTATGATATAAACAATTTTATTAGAAGGGAATTATTTGTATTAATATTATAGTCTGTTACTGAATAAATGACAGGTATTGTGTTCTTCTCTTTTAGGCATGAAGGAACAGACTCAGAGACTGCTGCAGGCAATGTCATTGTCGTGTTAAACACTTTCAAGAGCAAGATACTGAAAGTGCAGGTCTGTGTGTGCTTCAGTACGGGCCTTTCATGGGCTTTAATACGCACCTTTCACGGGCTGTAACAAGTGCCTTGGTTCCTCTTTGTTTTGTTTAATAGCAACTAAAATTTTGTTCTCTAAAATTTTTCTTTGTAACTCAGTGAAAAGAAGGAAAATTAAGATTATGAAAATGGAGTTTGAAGACAAAAGGAACGGTAGTGTTTAGATTTTGTTATATTAGGATACTGACTGTTAGGAATATTTCCTATTTCCTAACACGAGCTCCCTGCGATCCAAAATTCCCAATCAAGCTGAATCAAAACAAGCAAAATTAAGAAATATCCAGGTTTAATGGAAGTTCTACACTCTTAGGTGGCCCCGAGGGGGGAATGGGGAAGCCGCGGGGAATGCGCCCACAGGGAGGAAGGAAAAGGGACCACATGTTCCTCTTTCAGAAGGATCACTTAAATACCTTGGAGAGTGGTCCTGACCCCACCCCTAGGATTTGGAGTGCAGACCAGGCCTGGGGCTGGGGCCTACGCTCCCAACTTGACACTGACTATATCTTTAGGAGATAATTATATTAGAATACTGACTGTATCTTTAGGAGATAATTATATTAGGATACTGACTGTATCTTTTAGGAGATAATTATATTAGGATACTGACCATATCTTTAGGAGATAATACTGTGCACCATGCTCTAGAGATGAGTCAGGACACAGGTGAAAAGTTAGTCCTGGAAAGAGAGAGGTGAAGGCTAGGCATTTGATGTTGTTGCTGGTTGTATCTGGGACAGTGTCTCACTGTGTAGACTGACTGTTTCAGAACTTGCCATATGGACCAAGTTACTGCTACCTCTGTTTCCTGAGGCCTTTCTCTGTCACTTTTCCTTCCTCTCCCTCACCCACCACCTCTTGCTTACTGTTAGAGCACTAATTTTAACAAAATTATTTTAGAGATTCATTATTTTTTATTGTGTGTGTCTGCTTCCTGGTGGGGGCACGTGCATGAGAGCAGAGGCCCAGGCCTCCACCCCCTGGACATAGAGGGGCCGAGGCCTCCACTCCCTGGACATAGAGGGGCCGAGGCCTCCACCCCCCGGACATAGAGGGGCCGAGGCCTCCACTCCCTGGACATAGAGGGGCCGAGGCCTCCACCCCCTGGACATACAGAGAAGCTGCCCTGAAGCTTTTATTTTAAACCCTAATAACATTATCCTTGTGCTTAAGGAGGGGAAAGGAGGAGGGGTAGGAAGGAACAAAAAAGAAAGAAAGAGTTTTTAAACACGGGCAGGCAGGCATAGCTCCCCTTCTGAATGAACCCTCCTGCTGAAAACTAGTAAAACTGGCCAAGGAACTGACAATAACAAAGAACCACAAAGGGAGATGCAGAGGTCCTGGAAGTGTTTCGGGAACACCGCATATCCTGCAACACTTGCAATGTCATTTTGATTTAATTTACACGTGATTTAATACAAATTAAAATGCAAAAATCTACATAAAGTAGTAATTTATTAGAAGACAGTTTCATCAACATAAGGATGAAACATAATAAATTATCTCTCATCAGCCCAAATTTGTGTCACCAAATATTCCAGGGAACTCTTAACTTTGAATTGATACTAAACTAGTTCCCGATAGATACGGTAAACAGATATCTGGCAGAAATAGCCATCCATCTCTGGAATAAGATTACAATAAATTGAAAATCATAGTTTTCAAGTGTAGAAGCCAGCACATGATAGAAGATAAATACACAAAACCAGCAGAAACAATGAAATAAAAAAACAGGCACATTCAGATCAGATTCTAGATGTAAGAGGTCTTGATAAACAGTCTAAAATACTTGTCTTTAAATAAATATACACTCTTAAAGAACCCTGTTTTTTTTTAAAAAAAAAAAAAGTTCACAGTAGCCAGGTGGTGGTGGCGAATACCTTTAATCCTAACACTCAGAATGCAGACAGGCTGATCTCTGAGTTTGGGACCACAGGACAGCCAGGGCTACAAAGAGAAACACTCTCTTGAAGAACAAAACAAAACATAAAGCAAGGTAGATAGCAGATTTGGGTATGTATGTGGCACTAGGGTGGGTTTTTATTTTTAAGACGAACCTTTGAAACTGAGCAATAGAATGCCAAGACTAAGAACTGAGTGCCTGGGGCTGGAGAGAGGCTCAGCAGGAAGAGCTCTGCTGCCTGCGCCCAGCACCGCAGTGCTTGGTCTTACAACCACCTGGAACCTCAGCTACAACAAGGGATCCAGCACCTGTTGACCTTTGGGGCACCTACCAGCTTGTGGGCATACATATAAGCTCCATACAAGCGCACACACGCGTGCACACACACACACACACACACACACACACAAATAACATTTTTAAAAACCACAACAAAATAATTTAGTGGCTGGCTTTTATATGCTGTGGAAAGAATTAGCAAATTGCAAGATAGATAGTTGTGTCTTATTGAACTAGGGAAATATTTCTTGTATCTGCAAATACCAAACTGTGAGTTGGGCAGAGAGGGAAGGAAGAGATCTATTCGTCCTCATCCACCGCGTGTGGGAGACATGGATGCAGTTGTTGGAGCAGGGAGTTTAATGTACTCAATAGAAGAACTGGAGAGCAGATGTCACTAGAACCTCCACGGAAGAGGAAGGGGACTGTCATTAGCAAGAGTGAAAAAGGTCTAAATTATGTGACTAACAAGAAAGAATCTCAAGGAACGTCTTAAGCTGCAAAATCTCAAACCCAAGTGGAAGCACATTGTTTGTTCTCATAGTAACCAGCAGAATATTTTCTGAAATCATGATTCCCCAGAACTGATAGTACAAGATAGTATAAGATTTAATTTATAACATTATCCTAATACATGACCTGGATTTTTGAGCCATAACTGCCTTCTTACATCTCTACAATTTCTTGCCTTATATGACATACTTTATAAATTCTAAATTTCCTCTTTTCCACATTGTCTAGGTAAAGAAAAAGTCAGGTAAAATTAAGGAAGATATCCTTGCTGACAAACATGAAAATCGAGGCATGTGGGATTCAATTAAAAGGTAATTTTCAATGGTTATTTTAATGACAAAATATTTTTAACAATGTAACTATATTAATGAAGAAACTCTGCAGGTGACAAAGATCTAAGTAAATAAGGCACAGACCCTCTCTCCCAGGAGCCATAGAGAGACACAGAAAAGTTAACATAGAAGCCCGGAGCTGATGGGAAAGAGGCTGGCGGGGTGAGAGGAAGAGAGGAGAGGTGAGGAAAGCAGTTGGAACCAACATTACATGCATGAAATTGCCAAAGAATTAATATAATTTTTAAAAAGAAACTGGAGCTATAAATTCTAAAAATAGAATACTGTTCAAACAAAGGGTGGAGGTATAGATCCAGCTGGGGACCTCAGGAAAGATTCTTCCTACAGGACAGATGGTGTTCAAAAGCTATAGTAGACTGAAAAGACCCAGTTACATGAGGAAACACGAGGTGTGTGCCTCAAAGAGGAGAAGGCAGTCCAGCACGGTTGCAACATTGAATGCCATAGGCTTTTTTTGAGTCATATTGTTAATTTTTACAAAAAGCATTAGGGCTTTGTGTGTAGTTAAGTAGTGAGTTGTTTCCGGGCATGTATGAAGCCCTAGGTTCCATCCCCAGCTCACAGAAAGGGGGAGGGGTGCAAGGGAAGAGAAGGCTTGGCTCATATGTGTATAGTTTAATAACACAAGACTGACATGGCAGTGGGTATTGGAGTGGCATGGATGGCAAACTCTCTCCATCTCCTAATTCTACTCTGTCTTTGCCTCCTATTTTCCTGGGAGATTTTTTAAATAAAGGTTTACTGTCCAGCAGGTAGAAATAACCTCTTTCCATATAATACCAACAAAAGTTCCATAGCTGGTGCAGGTTGTACCATCGCACATTTCCCAAGCTGAGCTGAGCACTGTGACTGTCCATGCTGGGCAATATGCTTTCTCCTGTGAGAAGGCCTGTTCCACACGGACCTCCGAGAATGAAAGTGGGGAAGAATCATTCCCCTAACGCACCAACTTATACTGAGAGGGTAAAGAAAGACAGAATAGCAAATACAGAGAACTTTGAAAGTCTGCCATAAAAATGTGGCTGTATTCTAGTTTTGTTGTTTCTGTGAAAATGTCATAACCAGAAGACTTCAGGGAGGAAGGTTTATTTGGCTGACACAGCCAGGTCACGCTCCATCTTTGGAGGAAGTCATGGCAGGAACTTAAGCAGGGATTTGAAGTTGAAGCCATGGAGGAATGCAGCTTGCTGGTCTACCCAGATTCGTGCTTAGCTAGCTTTCAGGATGAGCTGTGCAAGGAATGATCCTTCCCACAGTGGGCTGGGCCTTTTACATCAGCTAAGAATCAAGACTGTCCCCACAGACATGCCCACAGGCTGCTCTGCGCAATCCTTTGGTTGAGACTCTAGTCTCAGATGACTGTAGTCCATGACAGTTGGCAGCTAAAGCTGACTAGAGGACTTTGAGTTTATGAGCAGAAACACATGATCCTCTTCATCAAAGATAGAAATTTTAAACCAAATGGATTCAGCAGCCTAAATAGATTTTGTTGTACTACAGTCAAAAGCACTGCCATCATTTTGGACTTGGTCCAGTTTATGCCTCTTTTTCTATAGCCTACTCTTTGTTAATAAAAACTGTAGTACTAGCCCATGTAGTAACTTTTTTCTCAGAATTACAAAAAAATAAAAATACTCATCATAATAATTGATACTTGCCAAAATATTTTTAAGTTTAGCTTTATTATTTTATGTATATGAGTGTTTGCCTCAGCATACATCTGTGCACTGTGTGTGCCTGCAGAGGCCAGAAGTGAGTACTGGATGCCCTGGAAATGCAGTTACAAGCCAGCTGTGACTTGTCGTAGGGACACTTGAAGCTGGATCTGCTCTAACTTCTGGGACATCTTTCCAGCCCCACAAATGCTTCCATAAAAGTTATAAGCAGTTCTGGAACCGCAGCCACTTTAGCCGTGTGCTTCAATATAACTGAGGCTTTAGTTAAATAAAAGCTATCAGCACCAATCATGAACATTAAGAATAACTCAAATTAATTTGTCCTTCTGAATTTTCTTGCAATATTTTTTGTTTACTTATCAGGGCTTTCCAAATTATTTTCATTTGTTTTTTTCTTTTATTGAAAATAGTTTTTTTCTGACATTCTCATTAAAATTCCCTTCACTATACTCTCTCCTGTTCTCCAAACTTCCTCCCCATCTGGATTTTCTCCCTTCCCGTCTCTCCTTAGACAACAGACAGGCTTCTTGGGAACATTAACAAAATAAAGTAAGGTCAAACAAAAACTAACACACAGTCTGCTGGCTGGTGTTGTGAGTCACCAGAGACTAACACACAGTCTGCTGGCTGGTGTTGTGTGTCACCAGAGGCTAACACACAGTCTGCTGGCTGGTGTTGTGTGTCACCAGAGGCTAACACACAGTCTGCTGGCTGGTGTTGTGTGTCACCAGAGACTAACACACAGTCTGATGGCTGGTGTTGTGAGTCACCAGAGACTAACACACAAGTCTGCTGGCTGGCATTGTGGGTTGCCAGAGAGGAAGAAGCCTCACCTGAGCCCCAGCTGTAGGGCATTTTTCTCCATTAGTGAATAATGGGGGAGAGCCCAGCCCATGGTGGGTGATGCCATCCCTGAGCTGGTTGTCCTGGGTTCTATAAGAAAGCAGGCTGAGAAAGCCATAGGAAGCAAGCCATTAAGCAGCTCCCGCCCCCACTCCCCCATGGCTCTGCATCAGCTCTTGCCTCCAGGATCCTTCCCTGTTTAGTTCCTGTCCTGACTTCCTTCAGTGATGAACAGTGATGTAGAAATGTAAGCCGAACAAACCCTTTCCTCCCCAGCTTGCTTTTTAGTCATGGTGTTTTGTTACTAACTAAGATACATAGGAATTGGAAAAAACAAGCAACCAAATAGACAAGAGTCCAAGAGGAGACACAAGAAACACACCCAGTCCTTCACACACTCTGAGTCCCCATAAAAACACTGAACTGGAAGTCATAATACATTCACAAAGACCAGGTGCCGACCTGTGCGGCCCTGTGCTTCCCGCCTCAGTCTCTGCGAGGCCGCAGGAGCTCTGCTTGTGTTTATTTGGAGGCCTTGTTTTCTTAGTGTCTGCCATCCTTCTGTCTCTTACACTCTTAACTGTTTTCTTTTGAGACAAGTTCTCTCACTCACTCTCCCTAACTCACTCACCATGTAACAAAGGGTGGACTTTGGAATTGGAAATCTTCCTGCCTTGAATTCCTAAACAGTCACTTTTTAGAAAAGGTGTAGGTATGTATGTGTGTGCACGCGCACACACACCACAGGTCTGCAAGTGTCCACGGAGGGCAGAAGGGGAAGTGAGGCTCCGTGTTTATGAGTTGCCCATTGTGGGTGCTGGAGACCGAGCTCAAGCCCTCTAGAAAGGAAGGAATCTCCCGATCACTTAGACATCTCCCGCGCCGCAGAGCAGTAGCTTTTGCGGTGACTTGTCTAGTGTCTTGTCTATTGCTGTGCACCTCGTGTTGAGACAGCGTTTCTTACTGAACCTCCAGCCCACTGTGTGCTACACTTTCTAGCCACTACGTCCCCAGGATCCTTTCTGTCTTTCCAGCAGTGGGATTACAGGTGCACACTAGCAAACCCATGTTATAATGGGTGATCAAGGCTCAGATCTTCCCATCTGCAGAGCAAGTTCTTCCACTCAAGGAATCATGTCCTTGACCTTTTCAAACACCCTTTACGGTAGAGTACCTCCTGAGCCATGGTCACTTCCTGCTCTCCTCCCATAGATCCTTGTTGCTCCACTACTAACACTTTGACTCAATGAACTCTGCTTCTTTCCTCATTGCTGGCCTGTTCAAGCTCCAATATAATATACATGAACATAGTAGGCTATGCTTCATTCTTGGCTCTCAAAAGAACTCTGGCAATTCCCAAATTCAAGGTTACTACCACATTAATATGGAGAAAGTTTAATTGTGTTCCATGTCCAAAGAAAAGCTTATAAACCTCAAAAAATACCATCACATTTAATATAAACAGCTCATAATTGTCATGATAAATGTTTGTTTAATATAACAGCTGTATGTTGTGCATATTATTTAGATGTATGTAGTTATAATATACATAGACTAAGAACCCACTGTCCTGTGTTTTTATTACAAGCTTCACAAAAAGTCTGCATAAAGATGACAGAAAGGAAAATGACATCCTAAACATTTTTTCAGTTGCCTCTGGCCATTTATATGAACGTTTTCTACGGTGAGTATTTTCTAATTTTTCAGAAAGTTGTGCATTTACACAGTCAGAACTCAGCAAAATGGAAGAGTGACCTACAAAAAAAGAAAAGAACATTTTTTCCTTTTATTTCCTTGATATTTAGCTTTTTTCACACCAGAGCCAGTAGTGTCATCTGTAATGCCAAAGACCTGTAAGGGGCAAATACATTGTTACTGTTCTTTTTACCTAAATATTAACAAGGTACACACTGCTGTGCACCTCACTTCTTTATGTGTAATTTTAATACATTTAAATTTCATTAGTTTGGTTTGATTTAGAATGATTTTCTTTAAGTTTAGGAAACACCTTATATGTAACAAGTTGCGAAGTAAGGGGGAATGTGTATAGTAAGTGACCCTTCCCCAGGAAGGAATATCGTACTCCAAGGGCAGGAACTCAGTAGAGAAGGAGGTAGTGCTCAGAGTTGAAGGAACAGTTTTCGGGTGTGAGTAGAAGGATGGCGGGGAGCGCCCAGAACGGTGCCCTCGTGGTGCTGGCACCTGAAAGAGAACTTTCGGGGCACATGCACCTCCGCTGCTGAGAGCCCTGGACTAAAGCAGTCTACGGTGGAGTTTTGGGGTGCACAAGTCATTCCTCTCTATCACACAGTAACAGCCAGAATTAGACACTAGTTCAGTAACAGGACCACTTCACATTAGCTGCTTGGTCCTTACACACTTCATACTTTAACAACTGTAATGTCTGAAAATATTTCCATTTGATTCTAATGGAAAATTCATAATGGAAAACTCGATTCATCTTTTAAATATTAAAAAGCATTTGAAAAAGTAGGACATTACATGTATTTGGTTTCATGTTCTTTTCCATAGGATTATGATGCTCTCTGTTCTGCGGAACACCAAAACGCCAGTGAAGTTCTGGTTTCTGAAGAATTACCTCTCCCCAACATTTAAAGTAAGCATGTTGCTATTTTACAGTGTGGCTAAAGTTTGTTACTAAATTTTTTGGTGTCATTGTAAGGTCTTAAAACATTCCTTTTTCAAAGTTGGCCTTTTAAAATGTGTATTTACCCAAATTACAATATTGAATTTAAAATTATATCCCCAATTCTTAACCAGTTTATAAAAGTTCTGTGTAATTTTTATTTAAAGAGTAAAGAAAAGAAGAAAAGAATACTAGCAGAGTAAACCCTTACATAAACTCAAAACCAGAATGATTAATAGCTTTCTATAATTTAAATTTGATGAAAATATGTAAATTTTTCCAATTACAAGAACTTGATTCAGTCACAATTTTCATAAAGATTGAACCATTAGTAATATCAAGAAAATATGAAATCACCTTAGAGTTCTAAGTTCCTGCTTCCATGTTCCTGCCTTTTACTCCTGCCCTGCCCCCCTCAGGGACTATGATCAGAATGTGTGAGGTGAGATAAGCCCTTTCCTCTCGGAGTTGCTTTGGTTGTGGTGTTTTTCACAGACATAGAAAGACTAACGCTGCCTTTCCACCGTGCCTGTCATGGGAACACTTTGCCAGACACTCAAAGTGGTGAGTGCTTCCTGTTTCTGTGCTGCCTGGATTGCCATGCACATGTGCACTTGGGGCTCACAACAATTGTCCTCAGCAATTTGTGCTGGCCAGCACCCATTGTGTTGCTCTGCCTAGCCTTCCTGCTGCACAGCACACTCAGTTTCTTTGTAGTCTCAGAGGGAAGTAATCAGATGTCATAGAGCTTAAACAGCAGCTCAGTGGAAGCAACTTTCTCTAAGCCAAAAGTATTATAAAAGGAGAAAGAAAAAATGGCTAACCATGCCTTTGTTCCCTTGTATTTCCAAGCATATTGTTTTCCAGTATTATTTGGTAATTCTTCATAATCCCATTGGAAAGAAAATCAAGATACCTTGTGGTGGTTCAAATGAGAATGGCCCCATAGATTTATATGCTTGAATACTTTGCCCCCAGTTGGTGGAACTGTTTGGGAAGGATTAGGAGGTGTGTCATGGGCTCAGGCTTTGAGGCCTTGGCAGCCTCCTGTGATCCCCAGTGTGCTTTTCCCCTCCTGTTTGTAGTTGGAGATGTGGTCTTTCAACTGTTCCTGCTGCCTTGCCTTCCTTCTGCCATGGCGGGCTCTAACCCTCTGGAGCCATAAACCCAGCTAAACTGGTTTAAGTCCCCTTGATGATGGTATTCTTTTGCTGCAAATAAAAAGTAGCTGAGACACACCTAAACCCACAGATACAAGGACCACAGCTTTGCCTAAGTTAGGTCATAGGCTGGGGGACCTGCACACCTCATCAGAGCTGTTTTGCTCGCAGCTTTATTCCCACAAAAGGATGCAGCCACCGTCGGCAAAGGCCTAGGTGCAGAGGACTCAGTGCAGGGAAAGCAGGTGTGGAGTTGCCAGACATCACGTGCTCCTGCAAACAACCGTGAGATGCTGATAGAGCACCCACCCATGGTACCCAGCAGTTGTATCAGGGTCAACCGTGTAGCCCCAGTTGTCTGGATGCCTACCTGAGCGAAACGTCTACCTCCTCCAGAGCTCAAAATGTTCACTATCCACCACACTGTCAGTGTAGACTGTCTAGTGAGAGTCAGATGCCCTGAAAAATAGGTGCATTCTTATCAGGAAGAACATGAAAACTTCAGTAGCTGGATGCCCCCCTCAGCCTGCAAAGCCACTATTGTAGGTACTTTATCCCGCTGTGGTAGAACACCAGGGCCAGGTCTTAGAGGAGACCTGTGTCTGGGCTTAGGAGTCTGCTGTGCTGGGAAAGATGGCAGCAAGCGGTAGACACAGCAACTACAGCAGGAAGCTGAGCTCTCACATCTTGAGCCACAGCCTAAGCAGAGAGAACGAGTCTTTAAACTCTCCAAGTCCACTTCCAGTGACATACTTCCTCCAACAAAACCACTTCTAACCCTCCCAAACAGCACCAAACATTCAGATGCCAGAGGCTTTGGGGTCATCTTGTCTCAGTTGTAATCCTTCCCGTGTTTCAGCATGACAGCCACAGCTCACTCTTCCACACCTCATTCTCCCTGCCTTTGATCGCATCCCATAGCTCTAACTAGTGTCGTCAACAGTTACACTTGCTTTTCTACCCAACGACTCTGACCTGTAAGCTTCCAGGGAGCATGATTTGGTGGTATGGAGGGGTTGCTGTTTACTACAGAATATAGCAATGTTGTATGGGTATTTTTAATTTGTATTATTTAAAAACTGACTTTTTAAATTTCTCTCCATGCTTTATATGAAAATAATACTCCCAGAAGATGTTAAAGCCCTAATTTCAACATTTTAATGAATAGATAAAATGGATCTTTATAAAGTGAGGAAAAATATTTATCTTTTATATTTAAAACACTTTAAATTTCCAGTATTTTTTTAAAACAGATAAATGATTAAATGTGACCAGCACCTAGTTACAGAAAAGAATTGGATAAGGAAAGAAAATTTTATCTTTCCTGACTCCCCACTCCTTACTCTTTACACCTCCCATTCAAATTTTGATCTCTTAGATGAAACTTAAACAAGTGTCTTTCTACCATCAGATTCAACAGAGAATAAGTTACAGTCTAATAATGTTAAAGTCACAGCAGCCCGTACATATGATAGTTGCCCCATAACCCTTAAATTGTAAGGAAGCTGAGAATCCAGAAAGCCCAGTGACCTTGACTCCTGTGTCTGTGGGGATCCTGATAGACACATACCTATTTTGCTTCATATCAAAGTATAGCACATACAGCACATGGTAAAAGAATGATACTGTATAATGACAATAAACAACAGTTACATTTTGTCAGTTTAGCACATTTTATCATTGTTTGTAACAGATTGTTTAGATTTATTTTTATGTACACGTGTGCTTTCTCTGCACGTGTGGATGCACACCACATGCATGTGTGCCCTTTAAAGTCAGAAACAGCTCCAGTTCCTGGCGCTGAGGCTGCGCACGGTGGTGAGGAGCAGTGCAGCTGGCTCCCGCGGCCGAGCTCCTCCGCGCTGTCTCAGATGGACGGCTAGTGCTTGAGCTTTAGAGAGCGAGGCTAATATTTGCATTTTCCTTTTTAAGAAAATGTAAAAAGTAAATAAAAAAAACTTTTTTTAAACAAAAAAATGTTTGTTGAATAAAAATACAGAGAGAGAAAATATTTTTGAGGCAGCCAGTGAAGCCCTGGCTGATCTGGAGTTCACGTCTTTCCCTAAGGAAATGTTTTGTACAGCTGCACGGTGTGTTTGTTTTAAGCTATTTTGGGGGAGATTAGAAGTTTTAATAATTTTAAAGTTTAAAAAATGAAAAAAAGTTGCATAAAGCTAATAAAAAAATAATAAAAATATTTTTAGAAATGTAATGTAGCTTAGTCTAATGTTAACAAAACTCCACAGTCACATCCTAGACCTGCAGACTCCCTTCTTTCTCGCTGGCTCCAGAGCCGCTGCGTGTGCAGAAGCCTCCACAGTGTGCCCGCAGAAGGGCCCCCACAGCTGTGCCCGCAGAAGGGCCCCCACAGCTGTGCCCGCAGAAGGGCCCCCACAGCTGTGCCCGCAGAAGGGCCCCCACAGCTGTGCCCGCAGAAGGGCCCCCACAGTGTGCCCGCAGAAGGGCCCCCACAGCTGTGCCCACAGAAGGGCCCCCACAAGGGTGCCCTCTTTTTATATGCCGTGTCTTGTACCTTTTCTCTCCATCAGTGTGCAGATGCTGCTTACTCTTGTGATTAAGCCGCACACAGGAGCCAGCACAGTCACATGATGTATAAGCCTCCAACCTATGGGTGGTAGATGATTCTAAGACGTCTGCACATTGACAAAACCATTCCTTAGAAAGTAACCATGTTCTTAAGGTATCCATGATTCTAATTCTACATGAAGATACTAAATCAACTATCAGATTATCTGATACTCAGACCTGTTTTTTAATGCTTGAATGATCATAAATGTCAAGCATGAAACTCCTATAGCGTCATTCATCAATTCTCAAGGCGCCTTGTGTTCTGCACACTGTTTTGTGTCTCCCCACTAGCAAGTGCATCTTGACATATCCATAACTGTGTTTAGGGCTCTTCTTATAGACACCTAGTCAATAAGCATGAAATTAATATGTCCATGTGTTCCAACAACAGCAAATTATGTAGCTCATGTAATTAGACCTTCATACTTGTCAGCATGGGGTGTTCTCCTTTGATAGATAGGATTGCTCCGTTTTGATGAGCTAATCAGTCTAAGGGGAGGAAAGCGCTGTTTGGGTCCATAGCTGTGGAGGTCTGTGTCTGTGTTCCCTTGGTCCTGTTGCTTAGGCACTCATAGTGACAACTGTACAACCTAGTGTGAGCACATGGTAAACAAAGGAAAAGAAGAGAAGCTAGGGTCCCAGTATCCTCTTCAAGGATACCCTCGCCCCCAGTCACCTAACTACCTTTCATTAGGCCCCATCTCCTGAAGGGGCTGCCACCTTCAACCAGTGTTGGAGCTGCTGCAGGCTAAGACCGTAAGAGACACTTGTGGACAATAGCATCAGGACTCGTTAAAGTGGTGTTTAGGCATTCTCCAATTAATTTATAATAATTTTATAGTAAACTTCTTCTGAAATGTATTATTTGGTTTTCTTTGTTTGTGTTTAGGAGGTAATTCCTCACATGGCTAAGGAATATGGATTCCAATACGAACTTGTCCAATATAAGTGGCCCCGTTGGCTTCATCAACAGACTGAAAAGCAACGGATCATTTGGGGTTACAAAATTCTTTTCCTTGACGTCCTTTTTCCACTAGCAGTGGACAAAATCATATTTGTTGATGCTGATCAGGTAATAAGGATAATTATTTGTGGTACTAAACTATGGTTTCGCCTCTAACTGAGCGTGAGCCTAAGGACTCATGCTGCTCACATATTGTCCTTGTTGCTCCATGACCACGCAAGACCTGACTGTAGTGTATTCATGAAGGACCTTAAGTTTAAAAGCCGTCTGTCAGAACGTGGGCAGACTTGAAAGTGTGGTAAGAAGCACTGTTTGTTTAGAAAATGGTAGCTTCTATCTGAAACAGCCATTTTTTAAAATTTGGCAGATAAAAATGAGACGTGCCTATATTAGTAATTGTAAAATAGTTACATGAATTTGTGTGGCTATGTGTAATTGTAAAATAGTTACATGAATTTGTGTGGCTATGTGCTGGTCTTCTTTGTAACTGGCTGTTTCTTCTTGCTGGAAACACCAGTAGCTGCACACAGCCCTTTCCCATTGTTGAGCCTCAGCAGCTTTGTTTGGCGCTGAAACAGTTGTCAAGTCTCTTTGTCTGCCACTTAAAGGCTCTAAATTCAGCTGGAGAAAAATTAAAAACCACCTCAGCTTCAAGATTTGTATAGATAAAAGTTATGGTGCACTTGAGAAATGTCTCAGAGGTTAAGAACACAGGCTACTCTTCCAGAGGTCCTGAGTTCAGTTCCCGCAGCCACATGGTGGCTCACCGCCATCTGTGATGTGGTCTGGTGCCCTCTTGTGGCCTGCGGTTCAAGCATACACGCAGGTAGAACACTGTATGCATAATAAATGAATCTCTTTAAAAAAAAGTGATGGCTTTTTCCTTTACCTCATTTCAGTATATTTATAATCATTACTCATGGAAAATATTTGAAAAAGTACAGAATTTCTAATCACACTATTATTAAGTGTAAACGTACATAAACTAAATGCATAAGATAGAATTTGCATAATGTAGACAGAAGGTGTGTTTTTCAAGTTCTATATTAAAATTAGCTTATGTTCCCTGAGTATGCTGACGTTTGTTTGTTTTAAGTGTATCACTCGGCAGACAGAGGCAGAAAGATGAGACGTTCAAAGCCAGCCTGCAGCACAGGGGAGCAGGAAAGCGTGGACTGGCTTACTTTCCTATACTGTTATTTTGTTCCAAGTTAATTTCAACTACTACAATAAAATCTTTAAAGCAGGAAAAACAAGTGTGGTGATAAGAAAGCACTGACAAATATATTGGCAAGAAAATCTGTCTCAGGCCAGAGAAATGGCTCAAGAGGTGCAGACTCTTGCTATGTGCAAACCTAGCGTAACCTGCTTGATCCCTGGAGCTCACGTGAAAGAGGAAGGAGGGAACAGACCCCATGCAGTTGTCCTCTGACCTCCACGCTCAGACCAAGGCATATGTACCCAGCTGTACACACACACACACACACACACATGTTCATTTCAAAATGAGTTAGATTTTAAAGCCTGTCCTCAACATTACACTAATATTCTTTTAGCAAGCTTCAGACAGTAGAGAATAAAGAGGGCTCAGTGATTAGAAGGACTTTGCTGCTCTTATAAAGGACTCAAGTTTATTCCTAGCATTTACAGGTTGATCTAGTGCCCTGGGGGCCTAGTGCCCTCTTCTGGCCTCTTGTAGGCATTGCACACACATGTTACACAGCTATAACATGAGTCACTCCTGTACACTTTAAATAAATAAATCTTTTTTGAAACAGAAAGAGAAGTGAAAATATATTAGCATTGTCATGTAAGCTACTCTTCGGGGTTTGAGACAGGTTCTCTGTGCAACAGCCGAGCTGCCCTGGGACTCACTTTACAGACCAGGCTGGCCTCGAATCCACAAAACTCCAGCTGCCTCTGCCTCCCAAGTGCTGGAATTAAAGGTGTGTACACCATGCCTGGCCCTTAAGCTGCTTTTCAAACCAGGACTTTTTCTTGGGGCAGGGGAGATGGTTCAGTGGTTAAGAGCACTGCCTGCTCTTCCAGAGGTCCTGAGTTCAGTTCTCAGGAACCACATGGTGGCTCCCAGCCATTACAATGAGATCTGATGCTCTCTTCTGACCTGCAGGCATACATGCAGATAGAGTACTCATACACGTAAAATAAGTAAACTTTTTAAAAAGACCTTTTTTTATTCACTCATTGAGGAACTACGAGCTATGTGCTTTTGTGATAGTGTGTGTTATATTCCCATAGTGTGTGTTATAGCAACAGTTTGCTTATAAATGATATAACCAGGCCCTCACTGATAAGACCATAATTATATAGATAAAGACTATAAAGTGTATGCTTCTTTTAATCTGTGAGAACAAGAAAAACATGAACATTTAGTAAATTCATGTTCTGTGGCAATGTGAGGAAATGCACCTTTCTGCATGTGTGCAATAAGGTCATAATATGAAAGTTATACCAAAAGAGCTCATGATATTTTACAACCTGTGCCATACAGAGACACTGTTTTTATTACTTAGATTGTGAGACATGACCTAAAAGAGCTTCGAGACTTTGACCTGGGTGGAGCTCCTTACGGATATACTCCATTCTGTGACAGCCGCGCTGAAATGGATGGGTACCGTTTCTGGAAAACAGGATACTGGGCATCACATCTGGTGAAAAGGAAATACCATATCAGGTGAGACAGCACGCGTTCTTCTGGCCTGTGACTGACTGTTGCATTCATTCTCAATTATACCGATTATGCGCCGTCTGTGGAAGTCCCCGATGTGTGTGAACTTTAATACATGAGCTCATAGAGTTTTCTCACGCTCTCAATATTCTCTATTTTATAGCCATGGGAAACTGAGGCAGTCAGCATTTAGGTGACTTTCTCAGATCTTCCTTTCCTAGTACTTGGTTGAACCAAGACTTAAAACCAAATGATACCACACAGGAGCATGCACCTGTCTGCTGCAAGATGTAAAGTTTGTTTGTCAATAACCAAGTGCATACACTGACTCGTGGCAGTTGCTTGTCTGTAGGGCTATGAGTTTCATGGAAATCTGGAAAGGTTTGAGATGATCTGAGATATCTACGCTCTACCGTTGTTACAGCGAACCCTAAGCTCTGGGGAAATACCAGAGCCTTAGACTCCAATTTATGAAAGAAATATTTGTTAGGTTCTAAGGTGTCTTCCTACTTTGCTTTCTGTTGTTATAATAAACACCATGACCAAAAGTTATTTGAGGAGGAAAGGATTTGTCTTACTTTGGTGCTTATAGACCCTCATAGAGAGAAGTCTGGGTAGGAATGCAAGGCAGGAACCTGGAGACATGAACTGGAACAGAGACCAGTGGGGACACTCTGATTCCTAGCTCACTCTACTCAGTTTCTTGCTTATACACCCCAAAACCACCACCCAAGGATCACGCCACCCACAGGGGTCTGGGCCCTCCTACATCAATCATTAATCAAGAAGATGCCCCACTGATGTGTTACAGGTTGATCTGATGGAGGCATTTTCTCTGCTGGTTCCTTC
>PVIU01008047.1:36448-68506 GCA_004026605.1 Ondatra zibethicus
TGTGCACGGTCCCTGGGGACAGCCCAGCCTCTGCAGATCCATTGCTGTGCACAGTCCCTGGGGACAGCCCAGCCTCAGCAGGTCCATTATGCACGGTCCCTGGGGACAGCCACCCAGCAGCACAGAGGACTAAGGAGGCTTCTGTTTTCAGCGCCTTATATGTGGTGGATCTGAAGAGGTTCAGGAGAGTCTCCGCAGGCGATAGGCTCCGGGGCCAGTACCAAGCTCTTAGCCAAGATCCAAATAGTCTTTCAAACCTAGATCAGGTAAGTACTATGACAAATTCTAATGAATAAATATACTTGTGTGTATAAACTGTTTCAGTACACTTCATACACAAAGAGCCCTTTCCAGACATCTGCCCTTTGTCAAACACCTCTGTGTAGACATAATTTTTCATTTCAGCTCAGCATTCTTTATACTAACAGCATTCTCACTTTGCCGCTCCTGACCTTGCTCCTCCTCCTCTCCAGCCCCCCTCATTTAGTCACCTCTTCTACTCACTTTTCCTCTTGACATAGGGTTCCTTCACAGACCTGCCTCTCTCCCATTCTGTCTTTTGTGTGCTGAGCGTCAAGAAGAACTCTGTTTATCCCATGCTCCCTGAAGACACCCGACAGACATCTCCTTCTTCACATCCCATTAAATTATTCATTATTGCCCCAAAATATTTCAGATGATTTAAACAGACATGAAAGATAGCACAGTTCATAATCCTTACTATTCCTAATGACTAAACCCATCCATATTTACCTAGCTGGTGTGTACTTCCTATGTGTGACATACTCACCTAAGACCTGAAACCACAGAAATCCAAGCAAAATTATTCTTGAGGTCCCAATGCTTTTATTCTACTTACAATATATATGTATATGTGTGTACACATATGTGTGTAATTAATTTTTGGAGAAGAAATAAAATAGGAAAACATTATAAATAGGGTTCAAATGGTCAATCAAGTTCGGGGGTTTTAGCATAAAGTAGGTCCCTATGAAGGTAGAATTAGAATGGGTTTCATATAGAGGCCAAAAAAATTATTCATAGTGGTATTCCCAGTGGTGAAAGTGGGCGTTCTATGTTTGAGGAATATAAGAATTTTGGTTATTTATAAGGTTAAATACATATCTACTTGTATTTATGTGTTACCCATAGTTTGGTACATTACTGTTCACAACTTTATTTCTAGCAGACAACTGGAACAATCTTCGTAGCGGTTGTCTATGGCTACCTGACACCTTACTGTAAAGTCTAGTGGCTAAAAGAGGCAGTTTCTGTGGATCAGTGATCTGAAGCAGACGTGGCCGATGTTCTGCCACACCCGTAGCACCTGCTCGTTTGATGCTTGATAAGATATGGTCATTTCGAGTTGTATGGACTTCTTCAAAGGCCAACGCATGGAAGATTCATTCACCTGCGGGCTGTGGGCTATCAGCAAGCTTCAATTTTTGCCAGCTGGCCTTGTTGCTAGGGCATGAGAAGAGTCAGAGAAAGGGGAACTACCAACAAAATTGAAGGCACAGTCTACTCTAATATTTTCTGTTTTGTTGCTTTAACTAGCATTTTCTAGTTACACACTAGTGACACACCCAAGAAGTTTTCTAGTTACACACTAGTGACACACCCAAGAAGTCATCTGTCCACATGTGGCTTGTTTCATTTAACATGATGTCCCCAGCTCATCTTTGCTGCAAATGATGGGGTTCATTTTTCCTTTTGACTGCATTGTGTATAAACACTGAGGCTTCTCTATGCACTAGCACTTTGGTTTTGTTCTATATGTACCTGATTCTATGAATGTACACAAACCTAGGAACCACATGAGAGAATACGCGTGACCCTTGCCTTCCTGAGACGGGCTTGCTTTGTTAGTGCAGTCGCCTCTAGCTGTAGTCATTCCCAAATGACATGGTTTCACTCTTCACATTAGCCCGGGTGGTTTTTCCATGATTTGTGGCATTTTCCTGAACAAATACTCCTCTTACTTGCAAATAGCAGAGCCTTTATCCCTTCTTTCTAATCTGTACATTTTTACTTCCTCCCTGGTTTCATTTTACTTTTCTAGGACATTCCATAAGATATTTAGTAGGGCTGGTGAGAGTAGAACCCTGAAGTTTTGAACCTTAAGGATACATGGGACATCTAATGCAAAATAACTTCAACCCCTCAGAGACTGAGGTAGTGTGCTTAAGTAGCTACATTTCTGGGAAGAAAGAAGGGCTCTGTTGCTGGAATACAAATAGATATCTCAGGGAAAACACATTAAGTTTCTCTAAAAAGTCTCTGTCTTTAACTACTAGGCCCGTTTTTCAAATTATGTGCCAGCAATCTTTGCTTAGGAAGCTTTGAGCATGCAGAAATATGAAACTGTTCTTGCAACATCTCTTCCAACAAAGAGAGTAAGATGACTTGAGAATCTGGAGAATATTTTGATGTTCAACATAAATATCACTGGCAGGTGCTGGGGAGGCAGCTCGGCGGTTGGTAGCACACACAGAGGACTGGGTTTGGTGTAGCTGACTCCGGTTCAGGGGACCCGACTCTCTCTTCTGGCCTTGACAGGCACCACCCATACATGCAGTACACTTACATGCGTGGAGATAAAGCACTCTCACACAGAAATAAAAATAAATATCTTTAAAATTTAAAAGATTAAAAAAAAAACAAATAAGTAGAGGGACAGCTACATGTAAATACCTAATCGTGGTTCTGCTATTCAGGTAAGTAGAGAAGATGAGGCTGTGCACTGACGGTAACACAGGGCGACAGTTCTCAGATCTTATTCTTATCTGACTCTGGATGTAGTTCTAGGTCAGGTGTTCATACATGTATGACACAAGATTCTTAGGTTAAATTAAGCATGCCAAGCTTAACATATGGAGATATCTCAAATTGTTGAATTTTATGATATATTTAAAGTCTAAATGATGATTTGATCCAGACTCTAGCATATTTTTTTTTTCTGTAGGATCTTCCCAACAATATGATTTACCAAGTTGCCATCAAGTCTCTTCCTCAAGACTGGCTGTGGTGTGAGACCTGGTGCGATGACGAATCTAAACAAAGAGCCAAAACCATCGATCTGGTGAGTATCAGTGTCTTGTTTGCATATAAACATATGCAAAGTGTCCAAATTTAAATGTGCTGTTTTACAAATGAAATGGCTCACACATATTATTACCACAGTTCTTCTTTTACTTAGCCTCTTATGAGTTAGGTAAAAAGCTGTGTTTAGGAGGTCCCCAAGACTACCCTCAGGTCTGCTGATTTGTAAGAAAAAAATATATAAAGATGATCCATGGCAAAGTTGAAAAGAAAGCGCAAATGGACTATATGAGACCCTGGGGCACTGTGAAAAGAGCAAGAGCATGGAAACACTTAACAATTAAGCGTTAATTATGAGCGCGGGCCATAGAGATGGCTAAAAGGTTAAGACAGGGCAGAAAGCATCTACATTCTTTGCGAGGTATCACAAGAATGGTCTCTAGCCCATGCTAATATGTTGCTAATACTGCTCCTTTCTGAAAGCTCTTAAGCTAGAACTACACAGATCTTCCAAGATCCTTCCAGGATGGCCCACTTACAGTGTTCAATGACTTTCCTAGTCCAAAGTGTAACACACTTCCTCCAAAAGTTATATGGGTCGGGCCTGTCAGAGCAATAGCCCACTCCCTGGTACCAACTTCTTCCTTAGTTACTGATTGATTGAAAGCATAAACCCAGCCCCTGGCATTCATCCTTGGGGTGCCAATGGAACAGAAAACTCCATCTCAAACCCCCTGGGAGTTGCCTTGTTCCAGACTCCACCTCCAGAAAAGCCCACCAAGTGCTGACCCCTCCCCAGGGAGGGTCAGCACCACTCCCACAAGCTATTTAGGCTGCCACCAAGAAAAAGAACACGTGGTCTTTGGGTTTTGCATGCCCCGCACTTTTCCCGCCATGCTCTTCTGGCCATCTGGGAATGCCGCAGTAAACATGGGAATTGATTCAGTCTAACTTGGTCTGATTGGAATTATTTGCATTGGCAGAAAGGGTTGTCACTTCTTGACGCACAAGCATGAGACAGAGGGAGGTGACTAGGAATGGCACGGGCTTTTGAAACCTCAATGCCCACCCTCAGTGACACACCTCCTCCAATAAGGCCACACCTCCTAGTTCTTCCCAAACAGTTCCATAGACTAGGAACTAAGCACTCGAGTATATGAGCCTTTGGAGGCCATTTTTATTCAAACAGCAAGGAGCTTAATAGCTCTGCAGAGGAGGGGTCTCAGAAATAAGGGCGCCATTGAGTTACTAGTCAGTATGCTCATTAAAGGACATGGCAGAAACTTGGGTGAGTCATAGAGAAGGGCCATGTTCTGGTATGCCAGGATGGCCCAACCACAAGGTGTCCCCTGCCTCCTCTCAGTTCCCATCACGTCCTCACTTGGAGAGCTCCCAGGCAAGGGTGAGAGATAACTCTGGAACCCTGGCCTCCAGCAAGGACATTCTGAGACTGCTGCTGTGGCCTCCTGGCGCCTCACTGGTTTCTGGCTCCCGTTCTCATTGATGTTGAAGTTGTGATTCTTTAAGCATATGATTGTGTCCCTGATGTCCAGGTCCAGACTCACCTTGTCTCCCAGTCATTGTGATCCCATTGACAGCATTCAGACAAGGCTCGGTGCAGCGTAGATGATCTCGGTGAACGCAGAGTAAAGCAGAGCATGGCCACCTTCGTGAGACAAGAGTAGACAGGGGCCAGAGACTCTCGCCCTAGTCTCCATACTGAGCATGTTCCATACATTTTTATGCTCAGTAAACAATTCTAGACCTTTAGCACAAAAGAGAATACATTGGTGATGTAATTCATTCCCCGGAAGGGCGTGTCTTTGTTCTTTCCCAGAGAGCCTCCTGGTGTGCTCAGTCCTCAGACTTGTGGTCAGTGATTAAACCTGTGTTGCTCTAGTCCTCTGCGTCACAGACAGCTGACTATAAAGGGGTGGGAAGGTCAGCCTCAGTGTCCTCCAGTCCTGCCAATGTCTAGTCAGCCAACTCACAGTGTGGCTATGCTTTTCATAATTTGTATCACATTACTTCAGCCCTAGTGATCTCAAGTATTTCCTTTATTTCTCCTGAAATATGGTCTTTTTTTTCTGTTTTACTAACAAATTTTGTTTGAACTTTTAGTGCAATAATCCCAAAACAAAAGAACCCAAACTAGAAGCTGCTGCAAGGATTGTCCCAGAATGGGTCAAATATGACACAGAAATCCGAAAACTATTAGATCATCTTGAAAATAAGAAAAGCACAAGTAAGTGATTGCATGTGAGCTGTGTGCTGTGTTAATAAGATCAGGGTAAGTCACAAGCTCTGGTGAAGCCATGAAAGCACAGTTAGTACTTCATTAGGAAAGTATATGACATGATTAGGGATTTTATTTCAGAGGCCGGAGAGATGGCTCAGCAGGTAAGAGCACTGGCTGCTCTTGCAGAGGACTCAGGTTCAATGTCCAGCACCCACATGGTGGTCACAGCTGTCTGGAATTCCAGTACCAGGGGACCTGGTGCCTTCATTTAAATTCCATGAACACCAAGTATGGTGCACATTCATATCTATGCAGGCAAAAGAACACATAAAATGAAATAATAAATCTAATAAAAAATTTTAAATAAATTTTTTAAAGAATTTCACTTTACATAGGCTAAGCTCACGAATTTTTTATTAAAATGTATATTATATATATTAGTGGCTTTCTCTGAAACATTTAAGCACATCTAAGACAGAGAATATCACTTTAGTTCCAATCTTTATATAAATGAGTAGTATAACATGACTTTTAGGAAGCGTGTTTACTAAAAGCAGTTGTTAAAAATAGAGGAACTTTTATTTCTAAGATTATACTGAATTTCAGAACCTTCCCCTGCCTGAACCTTCCTTGTCAGTCAGCCTCTCTGGGTCTGTGAACTGTAGCAAGTTATCCTTTGCTTAACAGCTAGTGTCCACTTGAAACTGAGTCCATGCCATGTTTGTCTTTCTGGATCTGGGTTACCTCACTCAGGATGTTTTTTTTTTTCTAGTCCCATCCATTTGTCTGCAAATTTCATGATGTCATTTTTAACATAATTTTTTAATTGATTCTTTGGGAATTCCACTTGCGCCCTAATCCTGCTCATTTCCCAGTCCTTCCATATCTGCCCCTTCCCCATAGCATCCCCCCAAAAGAAGTTTTTTAAAATATTAATTAAAAAAAAACAGTTCACCCCTGCATCTTTCCAGCACCCCTTCATTAGTGCACTGGGAACTGCGCTGTGTCACACGGTGGAGCCTTTTGTCCACTCAGCTTTACTTGCAGATGCTCACTGTAATGAGTTGTTAGTCTGGTTCAGCGCCTCTGGCTTCTGCTACACCATCAACACCCTCACCACAGCTCCTCTGTTGTCCCAAGTCATGGAGGTCCTGTGGCTGTGGTTCCACAGGACCAGTCCCTTCACACATTCCAGCAAGTCATAGCTGGGGTAGATATTGGAGAGGGCCAACTCAGAGCCATAGATGTGGGCTGGGTGGTCGCTGACTTGGCAATATGGGCCATGGAGACCAACACACACCCCTGCTGCAGCAGAACCAGTGACCCAGACTTGGCCCTCGGCAGCAACTCAGGCCTGGACAACACTTTGATCTTAGTAGCTCAGGCTACTAAGGTCTGCATGCCCCAGCAGAGGTACAGCCCTCAGACACCAGCATGGCCAAAGGTGGCAGCTCAGGCTACTAAGGTCTGCATGCCCCAGCAGAGGTACAGCCCTCGAACACCAGCGTGGCCAAAGGTGGCAGTGTAGGCCCCAGGCATCCATGTGACCTTTTTGTGGCAATACGGGCCTCAGACATCAACACAAACCCTGGCTGCAGTAGGACCATGAACCCAGTCATAGTCCTTGGCAGCAGCCTGGGCCCAGATGTCACCATGGCCCCAGGTGGCAGTACGAGCCGCGCAGATCAGCCTGACCTTAGTGGCAGCATGGCCCTCGGACACCAATACGGCCATGGGTGATGACCCCCGACCAGACCCCAGGCATCCACATGGCTTGTGATGACAGGAACAGTGAACAGCAACACAGACCCCGGCTGGTGGGACCATGGACCCAGACATGGCCCTCAGCTGCAGCTCAGGCCTGGGTGTCACTGAGGCACCAGGTGACAGTGCAGGCCACCTGTGTCGCCCTGTTCTCACAGCCTTTGCTTCAGTTCTGCCTCTTTCCACAGCACAGGAACCGGCCCATTTCTCTGCTCTCCCGTTTCTCCACCATGTATTTGCTCATCACAATGGCACTTTCCATTGGCTTATGGCTGTTGGCAGAGGTTGCTGGCCTGCCAGTCCAGTAATAAACACACCAAAGCAATATTATTTGCAATACTGTTTGGCCAATAGCTTAAGCGTATTTCTGGCTAACTCTTACATCTTAACCCATTTCTATTCTTTTATATTTCACCATAAGGCTCGTGGCCTACCAGCAAGGTTCCAGCTGGCAGCTTGTGTCTTTCTCCTCTGGCGGCTCCATGGTGTCTTGCGACTCTGCCTTCTTTCTCCCAGCATTCAGTTTAATTTTCACTGCCTAGCTCTGCCCTGTCATAGGCCTAAGCAGTTTCTTTATTAATCAATGGTAATCACAGCATACAAAGGGGAGTCCCACATCATATGATTGTCTTCCACCCCCTGGGCTATGAGGACCCACACAGGCCTGAGGTATTCTTCAGCCTGCCTGGGCCATGAGCAATGTCATTGTTTTTAACAGCTGAGTAATACTCTATTGTGTAAATGTACCACATTTTTCTTATCCATTCTTCAGTTGAGGTACATCTAGGTTATTTCCAGTTTCTAGTTATTATAAATAAACCTGTTATTAACACAGTTGAGCAAGTGTCCTTGTAGTATGATGGAACATCCTTAGGGTATATGCACAAAAGTGGTATAGCTGGGTCTGGAGGTAGATGGATTCCCAGTTTTCTGAGGAACTGCCATATTGATTTCCATAGTGGCTGTACAAATTTGCACTCCCACCAGCCACAACCCCTTGCTTCCCATCCTTGCCAGCATAAGCTGTCACTTGTGTGATTGATCTTGGCTATTCTAACAGGGATAAGATGGAATCTCAAAGGGGTTTTGATTTGCATCTCTCTGATGGCTAAGGATGTTGAACGTTTCTCTAAATGTTTCTTGGCCATTTGAGTTTCCACTATTGAGAATTCTCTTTTTAGATCTGTACCCCAGCTTTTAATAGGATTATTTGGTTTGTTGATATCCAGTTTCTTGAGTCCTTTTTATATTTTGGATATTAGCACTCTATTGAATATGGGTTGATGAAAATTTTTTCCATTTCATAATCTGCTATTTTGTCATATTGACAATGTCCTTTGCCTTACAGAAGTTTTTCAGTTTGATGAGGTTCCATTTATTAATTGTTGATCTCAGTGCCTGCACTGTTGGCGTTCTGTTCAGGAAGTTGTCTCCTGGGCCAGTGTGTTCAAGGCTGTTCCAGCTCAGTGTTTGAGGTCTTAGATCCACTTAGACTTGAGTTTTGTGCAGGGTGATGGATGGATCTATGTGCACTCTTCTACATGCCGACACCCAGCTAGACCAGCACCGACAGCTGAAGATGCTTCTTTTTCCTATTATTTATGGCTTCTTTATCAAAAACCAGGTGCCCATAGGTGTGTGAATTTATATCTAAATTTTGATTTGATTCCATTGATAAACATGTCTGTTTTTATGCCAACACTATGACTTTTTATTACTGCAGCTCTGCAGTAGAGCTTGAAATCAGGGGTGGTGATGCCTCCAGAGTTCTTTTATTTCACAGGTTTGTTTTAGCTATCCTGGGTTTTTTGTTTTGCCATATGAAATTGAGTATTATCCTTTCAGGTTCTGTAAAGAATTGTGTTGGAATTTTGATTGGGCTTGTGTTTAATCTGTAGATTGCTTTTGGTAGGATGGCCAATTTTACTATTCTACCTATCCAAAAGCATGGAAGATCTTTCCATCTTCTTTATTTTCTTCAATTTCTTTCTTCAAAGACTTGAAGTTTTTGTCATGCACGCTTTCACTTGCTTGGTTAGAGTTAACCCAATATGTTTTATATTATTTGTGGCTATTGTGAAGGGTGTTGTTTTCCTTAATTTTTTCTCAGTCTGTCATTTGCATAGAGGAGGCCTACTGATTTTTTTGAGTTGATCTTGTATCCAGTCGCTTCGATGAAGGTGTTTATGAGTTGGATTCCCTGGTAGACTTTTTGGTTGCTCATGTAAACTATCGTATCCTTTGCAAATAGCGACACTGACTTCTTTACAGTTTGTACCCCTCGATCTCCCAGTTGTCTTCTTGCTCCAGCCAGAACTTCAAGAGCTACAGTGAATAGATATGGAGAGAGTGGACAGCCTTGTCTTGTTCCTGAGTTCAGTTGAATTGCTTTGAGATTTTCTCCATTTAATCTGACTTTAGTTGTAGGTTTTCTGTAAATTGCCTTTATTATGTTCCTTGTATCCCTAATCTTTCCAGTACTTTTATGATTGAGCATTGGATTTTGTCAGACATTTTCAGCATCTAGCAAGATGACCATGTGGTTTTATTCTTTGTTATATGATGGTTTACATTGACGACTTCCATATGTTGAACCATCCCTGCACCTATGAGATGAAGCCTACTTGATCATGGCAGATGATCTTTTGATGAGTTCTTAGATTCAGTTTACAGGTATTTTTGTTGAGTGTTTTACACCTATGTTCATAAAGAAAATTGGTCTGTAATTATTTTTCTTTGTTGAATCTTTGTATGGTTTGTGTATCAGGGAAATTATGGCCTTCATAGAAAGAATTGGACAATGTTCCTTCTGTTTCTATCTTATCTGAAAAGTCTGATAGAATTCTGTGCTAAAATCATCTGGCCCTAGGCTTTTTTGGTTGGGAGACTTTTAATGTCTGCTCCTATTTCCTTAGGATTTATAGATCTATTTAATTTGTTTATCTGATTTTGATTTAACTTTGGTAAGTTAATTAAGAAAATTATCCATTTCTTTCAGATTTTTCCAAATTTTGTGAAGTACAGGTTTTTCAAGTATGACCTAATGATTTTCTGGATTGCCTCCGTGTCTGTTATGTTCCCCATTTTGTTTCTGATTTTGTTAATTTGGATGTTCTCTTTGTATGTCTTTTGTGTCTTCAGTCAGCCCAGGCAGTATATCTGTGTTCTTAAAGACCTCTGTTGAGTATCGTTTATCTTAAGCTATGTGAGGTTTTAACCCTATGTCATGTTTGTTTATATAATATTTTAATTTTATTTGCAAAATTCTATTTGTGTGTTTATATATGTATATGTGTGTGTGTTTATTGTTCTCATAGACTTGTGTACATTCACATTTATAGGCGTTTAAAGAGACACATATTTATGATGTGGTAGAAAGGTGCCAAATGTCCACACTGAATGACAGTGTTTAGACAGTGAATTAACAGGCAAGTCTCTGTCAGAACTTGGGCTCTCCATATATAACGTATATAGTATATCTTGCATGGATATCTTGACGACATTTTAGGCTGGTTTTATGAGATTTCCCAAATCTGACTGCACCTTTGCTTCCCTGCAGTGTCTGCACATGATGAGCTCTAGCACCCCAGAAGATGAACTGGGATGAACATCTGCCACCTGCTGGGCGTTTGTGGAACTGCGATCCAGTAGGCCACTTCGTTCAAATTACTTACTATTCACTTTTTATAAACTTTATTTAAAATACTTGTAGAGTTTTAAAATAAACTTAATTTATGTGGTTGATAGATTATTCTTTTTTCTTAAGATGATGATGATGATGATGATGATGATGTTTTAGCAGTTAGTTTGATGTTGTCAAATGTCCTGGAAGGTCTTTGAAAGTCCTGGAAGATCCTCATTGCTGCTTATCAAACCATCAACATCTTTTAGTATTCCAACTTTAAGTACACCCATATTTCCTTACTCACAGAATGTATTTAAAATTACAGGAATTCATGTTTTTTAAGAAAAAGGACTCATGGCTTTCTCTCAATTATTAAAAATAAGCCAGTTTTATTACCATTTTTAATGGAAGTCATGTTGCACTGTGATCATTTATTTAACTTAAATCCTAAGTGCTGTGTTCACATTGTTTTGAATGTTTTTATTTCATAAAATGATAGGCAGATCCATACGTGTATGCGTTTTTTAAGACTGAATACTTTTTTATAGAAACTAAGTAAAAGATGTAAACCTTATAATCCTAGAGAAACTAAGTAAAAGATTTCTCCTGCTGTGTTTAAGTAGATAAATAGAAATAGTAAATATTTTTAACTACTCAAATGTCCTATACTTAGAGCATCTTGGGACTAGACCAGGCTTCAGTGTCTTTAGATCTCATCCACCAGTGTGATCAGGGTGTCCAGCCTGTAGCCCTGGCTCACGTGTGCTGTGGGCTACATTCATTCCGGGGACGGTTAGTTATCAATGACAGATGTAGCCTCCTGTGCAGTGTGAGAAGGTTGCACACCTCTGATAGGTCTGCGAGAACCATTGGAATTTCTGATGGCTTGAAAATCTCTCCAGATTCTTCATGAGAAACATTTACTAGAGCTAGCAATTGCCTCATGTCCCAGGCACCCTTCTGGTTACTATCAGATAGAGCAGGTCATCTTGAAAACCTCCCGTGTAATGAGGAACCCTCTAGAAATGGGCTGTTCATCTTAAGACAGGTAGGTATACAAGTTCCATACTGAGACAGAAGCCATCTGTGTCTTAATTCCCTTTAACTCTTCAGTTAGATGATCCACTGTATCTGTAAAATCTACTGTATCCTAGAAAATCTGAAAAATACCCAATTCATCAGCTTTCTGTGGCTGTGACAAAGGACTCCTGGAAGAAAGGTTTGTTTTCACTCAGGATTTCAGCTGCCCACATTGCTCTGGGCTCAGGAGAGCACAGTGCATCCTAGGAGCTCGCGAGGAGGAGGTATGCTCACCTCATGGCTGCTGGGAAGCAAGAGAGGGAGAGAATGGGGTTTAGGTCTCCATACCCACAAGGGCATCGCTTTTTCCCACTGGGTTTGATCTCTTAAGAAGGCTGGTAACCAAACCTTTCAGGATGTGGACCTTTGGGGTATATTTAAGATCCAAACCTGAACAATATCCTTCCCCTGACTGTCCACATTCCAACTAAGAGAATACCTTCCTCTGCCTCTTTGCTCACTGTTTTTAAGACAAATTCTATTGTAATTAATTTCTGCCTTAAAATATCAGATTTCATAGTTTCCTCCTATCATATTGTGACTTGAAAGACTAAATTTACATGTCTCATTTCTAGATTAGTATATATACTAGAAAATCCAGATATTTGAATTATGTATTTCTTTGCAAGGACATTCTTTTTTTAAAATGCCTTGTGCTGGCTAGTTTTATGCCAACTTGACAAAAATCTAAAGTCATCTGAGAGGAGGAAACCTCAGTTAAGAAAACGCCACCATAAGCTGGGGCTACAGGTGAGCTTGTAGGTAATTTTCTTAATTAGTAATAGATGGGGGAGGGCCTAGCTCCTTGTGGGTGGTGCCATCCCTGGGCTGGTGCTCCTGAGTTCTTTCTCTCATGCTCTTGTTTTTTTGCAGCTGGCTGCTTGCCCCACCTCTCCATCTATGGTTGATTTTACTTAATCTTTTAAAAGGGTATATAATAGGGCTGAACCATGCCACAACTAGACATTTTTTCCCCAGTAAATAATGCATTCTCAGGTTTCACAGTGTGATCAAATATCCTGCAACAAATCAGCACCCTTACATGGCCTCTGCATCAGCTCCTGCCTCCAGATTCCTACCGACTAGGTTTTTGTCCTGACCTCCTTCAGTGAACAGTGATGTGAAAGTGTGAGCCTAACACACCCTTTCCTCCCCAGACTGTCTCAGTCATGGTGTCCATCACGGCCATGATAACCCTACCTAGGGCAGAAACTGGCGCCAGGCGTATGCTAAAGCAGTGATGGAGCTGACCATACTGTCTCAGGGAGGATTATGGAAGGACCTTGAACCCTGATCTAGAAAACCTTTAAGTGTGAGAACTCAGTGGGCTCTGCTCTAGGAACTTGGAAGACAAGAATCTTAAAAGCAGTGCAGACTGTTGGCGGCCTGGCTTGTGAAGTTTCAGGGGAAGCAAAAACTCTTCCTTGGGCATTTGTGTGAGGTGTCTGGTGAACTGGAGCTGAAGAGTTTGCTATGGTTAAGAAGAAACCGGAACCACTGAAGAAAAACCTTTATTTTGCTGGAACAATGGATGCTGGTCAGCTGGGACTGAAGAATCAGCTGTGGTTAAGAGCCCAGCATCAGTGAGATGAAGTCTTCTGGGAAGGGTTTCCGGGGAATCCGCACACAAGCTGTGTTCCAGAGGCGGCACAGGCGGACCATGTGCTGGCAGCCAAGCTTGGTAACGTGAGATTGGCAGCTGGTACTGAGTTTGAAAGCATGAAGGGGTCATGGAGAACAGCTGAGTCTTGGCACTGTGAGAGGCCATTGGAGAAGGTGCAGCCCCAATAGCAGTTGAAGGCCAGGACTGAAGGGTTCATGCAGACAAGCTGAGGCTGGGCACCATGAAGTGTGCCCAGGAGAGGCTATTGGTGAAAGTGCAGCCCAGCTGCAGCAGGAAATCCCAGCATTTTGGAGATGCCAGTATGGGACAACCACCACCACCAGCAGCTGTGCAGTGGAGCCAAGAGACAAGCTGTGTGCACTGCAGAGCCAGAGGAGCGGCCCAAGCCCCTTGGAAGAGTCCAGAAGACTGTGAGTGAGTCCCAGACACTAGACATTGAGTGATTTATAATGTTAAAATTTGGCATTATTTTGATCTAATTGTGACTAGTTCTTCCCTCTTGAAATAAAGAATTTAACTTACCTTTTACTTTATAGGAGCCCACACCTGACTTTTGACTTTAAAAGACTTTTGTTTGTTTAAGACTGAATTTTTAGAGTGTTTGAATTAGTAAGATTGTGTGCTGTGGAACAATCTTTTTGAACCCTGTGAATATGTGTTGTTCTCATTAGAGTATAAAGAGCTAATTCCCAATAGCTGGGCAGGACGAGGTTAGGCGGGACTGGTGGACAGGGAAAAAGAGAGAGCATGGGAAGGAGGCACAGTCGCAGGGAGTCACCAGCCAGCCCCAGAGAGAGCAGGAGATAAACATGCCATGCTGAAAAAGGTACCGCCATGTGGTAGAACATAGATAAGAAGAGCTAGTTAATAACAAGCCTAAGCTATCAACCAAGCATTTACAATTAATAAGTCCCTGTGTGATTATTTGGGAGCTGCTGGTGGGGCAGAGCTGACTTGATGGACACGAAAAATTCTGCCTACAATTGTGGGGCTTTTTAAGTTTGTAAAATAGTTTATATTGTGATGTTGATGCTGATGTGCATCTTGGGTATGAACAAGAAAGGTTATGGCTTTACAGAGAGATGTGTGTGTGCGTCAAACTGGCAAGGGATCAATTGTGCTGAATGGTTTATGTCAACTAGACACAAGCTAAAGTCGTCTTGAAAGGAGGGAACTTCAATTAACAAAACACCTCCAGGGCTGAAAAGGTGGCTCAGTGGTTAAGAGCACTGGCTGCTCTTCCAGAGGTCCTGAGTTCAATTCCCAGCATCCACATGGTGGGTACAACCATCTATAATAGGATCTGATGCCCTCTCTGGCATGCAGAACGCACATCCATAAAACATAAAATTTTTTTAAAAAATTTAAAAACGCCTCGATAAGACAGGGCTTTAGGTGCAGCTGTAGGGAGTTTTCTTAGTTGATTGCTGGGCTGGGCCCAGCCCATTGTGGGTAGTGCGATCCCTGGGCTGGTGGTTCAGGGTTCTGTAAGAAAGCAGAGCAAGCCATGGGAAACAAGTCAGTGAGCAGCACCCCTGCATGGCCTCTGCATCAGCTCTTGCCTCCAGGTTGAGTTCCTGCCCTGACTTCAAAGATGAACAGTAAAGTGTAAATCCAATAACCCTTCCCTCCCCAAGTTGCACAGTCATGGTGTTTCATCAGTAATGGTCACCCTACCTAGGGCATGGCCCCGTTGAGAATTCTATTATGTTAAACTCAGTGAATCCATCTTTCACTACACTACTCGAGTAAGGCCAGGGGAGGACACAGCAAGGCTGAGGAGGCTGTATGGGTCTATGCTCTTGGTCACAGCATAGTGCAGTGCGGCACTGTATCCGCGATCCTGAAATCTGGCTCTCCCAAGCAGGCACAACATGAAATTTTAACCAGAAAAAAATCCTGGAAAAAGCACAATATATTTGTAACTGAGTAGTTTCCACTTTCTCCCTACAAGGAAAAATGTGAAGCATTACCTAGGCTGAGAATAAGAACGCTTTGAACCTTACTGAGTTTTAGTGATTCAAGTGGGCCTTACCTATAAGCTGAAAACTTAATTTTCATAGCACTCAGATGCAAATGGGTTTCTTTCAGAAATGTTCACCACTTAGCTCTAGTTTACCCTGAAGTCCCTAATGAGGTAAAATCAAATACACTCTCATCCATGCCAGCTCGAGAAGATAAAAGTCAGACACTTCATTAATATTAGAAAGACTAATTAGAGGAAGCTTTACCTCCGCGCCAAGTCCTAATTCCAACCCTGCAGACTGCCTGGCTCTACCCACAAGCAGCTTCCAGAGAACCAGTCATTGCAGGGCAAGGCAGAACTTGCTCAGTGATGAAGGCACGACTCTTCAGAAAAGCTTTCTTTGTTGAAATACTACCAGCAAAGCAGCTCATAAAGCTGACACATTTTTAGAGACCACTCAAAGGTGCTGATGAGCCTGCACTTACAGATGGAGTCTACGGCGGCCCCAGTCACTGTCTTGACTGCTACTGTAACTTTAGTGGGTTTAAGTGACTGCTGGTTTAAAAGGAAGGACCTAAAGAGTGGGGCTCAAAGTCCATGATGTCATACAGTTGAGAGTAACAGACCTCTAGTACCCCAGGTGTTTATGGCCTAAGGCCCCAGAGAGTCAGCCAAGATCAGCGCGGGACAGGGGCTGAGGTCAGTGATGCAGACTCTCCAGGAAGCAGAAGCAGGACGATGACAGAAAACTGAGAAACAGTGAGAAAACAGACTTCAGGAGGAAGGAGATCCCCAACAAGGAAGTCACCAAACTCCTTTGTCTAGGGATTTTCGTGTCTTTGGGGCCTTGGCAGAAAACAGACAAAAGCAGCTAAATGTGCAGTTGATTCTGTGTGCCATGTCCCCATCTCCTGTGGAGAGGTCTGCTCCAAAAAAGGGAAGAAAGAAAAGGTGTGGGGTCTGGAGGCCTGGGGATGGGAACCGAGATAAGTGCGCACTTTCAAAGACCGTGCCGCCCAGAGCTGAGGACAGGGGTCACTGTTACTGCTGCGCCTGCTCAGGGACAGCCTGAGGCTGAGAAACAGGGCCCTTCCACGCCCTCTGCGCTGCCCACTGCTTCTATACTGTCATGGAATCAAGATACCACTAGGGATTTGGAAAGCTTCTATATTCCTGTAAAAGTTCCATATACATTTATTCTATTGTTCCTTCAGTACTGAATAGATAAAGTAGGAAGCTGGCTTTGCTGCTCTAGAAGTTTAACCCCTAGATGTGCTGTGGTGCCTTCCTGTAACTGTGAGACAACAAACGTGAGTAGTAAGCCAGATGCAGCCACCTGTTCGACTTTAATATTAAAGTAAAAAAGTAAATCCACTATTTTAAGTCCCATTTCCCTAGGACTTGGTGAGTTAAAAGATTTTTAAACATATCTACATGTTGTGCTCCAACCTTCCCTGTAAACTCGTAAAGGAGAAAGCCTTTCTGTTAACTCGTTCACTGATTTTTGTGTGCAATAAAGTTGAAAACAGACTTCTAGGATGGACTTTCTTAGAATTTTAACTAAAAGGTTAAACATGAAACAGAAGCAAGAAAGTAGTGGATATGACCATAAATATTTTTATTAAATGTGAAAATACACGGGCATAAAAATATTGCCCATATTCATAGACATGTATGAGCCCCAGTTGAAATAATTTTAGTTCCTTTTTTTCATTAAAACACTAAATTGAGATGGATTGTTAAGTCTGTCCCAATTAAAACAAATAGAAACTTAAGAGTAATAATTTAACTTATCAAACATCTCTGATTTTGACTTGCCCTGTGCCCTGTATTCCTTTGCACAGGTAAATATTTCATCCACAGACAAGTGTAATAAACCTATTGTGACTGCACACAAAGCCACGCAGTGGCTAATATTTTACTCTTAAATCATTCAGCAAATGAGATCATCTGTTAAAAAAATTATCTGCCCCTCCTAACATTATTTGAAATTACAGAATGAATTCTGCCACTAACAGAAAAGGAATGGCAGGATCTCGAAAGACCTCCTCCGTCCTGAGTCACTACAGGGACTGACCTGTGTGTCTTGCTGACAACACTGTCAGGCCATCACCGGGGCCGTGTCCACGAGGCAGCTGGGCGCGCGCCATGGCCTGAGCAGTGACTGCTCGCCATCACCTCCTCCTTCATAGTGAGTGACAACTTCTGACCAAGCCAAGGCCTTTACATGGGAATGCTACCTTCCAGGGGTAAACAGTGGTGATAGTGACATTAGTTACCAATAATCCTCTCTCACACTCTTGTGCTGTGTGTAAGTTTGGGACTTGTAAAGCAGGGCCTCAAAGTCACAGTGAGCTCCTACTGCAGCCTCACATTCTGAGTTCCAGTCACGAGCCACATGGCCTGCTCACAATTTTTAAATCCACTCATTCTCAGAGCTCCGATGGCTAATCTGCATACTGTTAAAACAGACTTTTAGCACTACTAAGGGGATGTTTAAATGAAGATGCTACATACAATTCACATTAATTAACCTACTGAGTTTTCTCCCAGGTTCTTCTATTCAAGGTAAGAAACAGTAAACTTGCAGAACTGAGTGGTGAAGAAGATGCCCTCTTCCTGCAGTGACGAGCACTGGATGCAGCCAAGGACGGGGCACTTAGGAAGCTCAGCACAGGGCAGGAGTGACTGGGAACAGAGCAGAGAGCACTGCTAGGCTGAGCTTGATCCCGTTTTCCCCAGAATTATCACAGAGCTTTCCGCAGTTCCTAAAAACAGAAACCGGGATGTAGAAGTGGCCCTGCAAAAAGGAAAAAGCGGAGAATGTTTCTCTGCTAATGTGGCTTTACAGTGTCATCAGGGAGAAGGAAACTGATAGGCTGGCCACCAGGAACTGTCACAGCATGCATGCTGGAACTGACAGGTCACCTTACCTCCGTAATCAGCAGAGATCTACCTTCATCTCCTTCCATGGCATCTGCCTTTGGCACCCAAGTCTGCAGTGAGAAGACTAATCCTCAGTTACTTTGGGTAGTTACAAGTAAGAAAAAAAAACCACAAAACTTAAAACTCTCTGCGAAGCAAATTAGAAGGCACCAGATCTGGACCACGGGTCTACACAGCTCAACCTCAACCTCAGAATCCTCCAGCTCCTCGCTACTGGCAACTCTGCATCCGCTCTAAGTGGGAGAGTAAGCAGCGTGGTGCTTCCTTGGTTCTGCCTTCATCACTGTCGTGAGAAGTCCACAACAGGAGTCGGACGGGGCAGCTGCCACCCAAGTGTTAACCTAAGACGTGGAAACATGCCATTCACTGTTCCACGCTGGCTGGACTTTATCTATTCAGTGTTTTGGTGGAGGACCTGGTCTGGAACTCACTATGTAAACGAGGCCTGCCTGCTTCTCCTTGCCTCTAGTGCGGTCAGAGGTGTGTATTACCACACGTGGCCTGATGTGAATTTGGGAACACTGAAGCAAAATGAAAGTGGTTTTGAAATGCATTGTTGAGTTTATTGGTAAGAAATAGGCTCCTAAGTACAGGCAAAAAGCACTTAAATGTTTGCCCAACTTATGTTCTTCCATTTTAAAATCTTTTTCTGTATATGCCCAAGGATATGACTATAGGTTAAGAAAACGATGTGTGCTTGGGTGCTACCTTCATGCCTCCCACAATTTAACTAAAATGATTAATCTCATAAAAATAATATATTAGACCTTTAAACTTAAAATACTTCACAATGTTTCAAAAAAGAAAAACAACTTTCTAGAATAAAGGTAATAATTCTTACCAAAATAATTCTTTTACATTTTCAATGCAGCATCAGTAGTTCATAAATATTCAATGCTCTTGATTTAGCAACAGGTTTTTAGGGCAAAAATTATCCAGTATACAAATCCTGAATAGTATCTTTCTTAAAGAGGTATCTGCTTAAAAAGCAAGAGGATCTCTCAGAAGGAAATGGGCAATGTCATCTTACTAATGAAATGTGAGCAAACATAGAGCTGAATAGATTTTCAAGCCTACACTTTCTTCTAAGCAGAATAATAAACCTGGCAACATCAGTCCTAGTGAGGCAGATCTACTGACCAAAAACCCAATAAACAATACAGTCAAGACAACTGGGCTAAATGTAAGAGAGGCTGAGACACTGCCTGCTCTCCTGCTCCAGGTGGGAACAGCCGCTGACACTGACAGCAGCTCTGCATTTTCTAGGGCGCTTCTGAAACAGGAAATGTCTACCGAACAACCGGAACTTCACCTGTTCAACAGTATGTCAGACTGACCTTCAACAGTGTTCTCCAGAATACCACTGAGTCTCTTTCACACATTTAACTTTTTAACTTGTTTAACATTTAAGAGAGGATCTGTAAGTTTTAACAAATTAAAGAGAGACAAAACAACAAAAATACATACTCAGCTTCAAGGCATAGTCTACACCTGGGCACCCCACGGCACATGATGGACTGTTTCCTAGGCACCCCACGGCACATGATGGACTGTTTCCTAGGCAACCCCACGGCACATGATGGACTGTTTCCTAGGCAACCCCACAGCACATGATGGACTGTTTCCTAGGCAACCCCACAGCACATGATGGACTGTTTCCTAGGCAACCCCACAGCACATGATGGACTGTTTCCTAAACAATCTCTGCACTTCCTGCCGGGACAACCACGACGACACTGGTGCAGGAGGAAATACTTGCAAGTGACTGGACTGACCGAAACCTAAGCACAATTGTCCCTAAGGAAATAAAGCCCAGTTGTTCATCTTAAGAATACTGAGACTCAATCCACTCTCCTGAAGACTACAGCTCCTCCTCATGGTTACTATGCAAGGCTGTTTAGAATCTGTCTGCTCCAGGTGAAATATATAGAATGCAGTTTGAACACCAGCACGGGGCAAATGCCCCAGAGCACGCACCCCAGCAACACAAGATGGGCGCAGGCCGCCTTGTCAGGAACAGGGCTCCCTGCTCCCTGCCTTGGCAGGCCCGTCAAGTCTACAGGAAGAACAGCTCTTTTCCTTGAAACAACTCTTTGGTCATGGACAAACTCAAAGTTTTGTTTCATTTTGTTTCCATTAGAATCCCGAAGTTTCTCTGAGTGTTAAGAAAATAATAAAGAGGAGGAGCAGTAAAACAGCTGGTTTAATTGAAGTGGAATTTAAATCTGAACGGCCCGCCTGAGCTGAAGGGATTGAACCCTTGCCATGAGTTCCAGCTTCTGTGGAAGGGGTTGCCACCACCTCCTTGTTGACTCTCTGCATCAAGAGGATCTTCTCCATCATCAAACTTCTTTCTCATTTCTAGAAAAGAAAGCAGCAAAGCAAGACCCGCATATTAACCCAAGGTGTAGGCGTGAGGCTCTGATCCTCGCACTCCTGCTTTCCCTCCCATCCTGAAGAAACCACTACCAGAGCCATGCCCTCATGTCACTCCCCAGCTCCTCCATGACCTCCAGCCCCAAAGCATCTAAGGAGCTGCTGTGCCCAGAAGGTGAAACAGCCGTCCAAAAGGCTCATTTTCCTGCCCAAATGTAATGCAGACGTAGGAAGAGCACAATGAGAAGCCACCCTAACACCACCAAATCCCTTAAGATCCCTGACTCTGGCCCAACTGCTATACTACATTGAGGGACAGCGTGAGCACTCTGCACCCGGTCACAGAACAGGTGAACTGTGCCTACCATTTCCAATACTGAAGCGCACCTCTCCCACTTAGTAGACTCCAAATTACTTAGGACAAAGGGCTATTTAAATTCTGGACTATAGATGGATGCATAGAAAATTTGCTCAGGAGGCAAAACTTGATTTCCTCTTTGTTGAAGCTGCCTAGCTCAAATTAGACACCCATCTCTATTCGTACAGAAAGTCATGAAAAGCAGTGTGTACAAATTCCTAGCCTGTCTCCTTACATTCCAGACTAGATTCACATATATATCACCCAGGACATCTGTTCGTGTGTCTGCTAACATCCACAGGGCACAAGAGGCCTAGCTAGACATCTACTCTCATCCTCCTCTTGTAAGCTGGCCCGACACACTGGCTTCCTCAGCAGGCTCCTGAGACATCTGGGAATTTCGTGCCAGAATCACCCATCACTGAGCTAAGAGGCTAGCAGGGTCTAGGTGTGTTGTGCTCAGTGCTGTGGTTTCCTATGACTGCTAGAGAAAAACAAGGCTAAAAAACGATAGGAACTTGTCCGGGGTGGGGGAGACACACATGCAGTCCACACTCACTCAGGTGGGAAGAGACCAGCAGAGCCGCAGGGCTGACAGCCAACCACAGCCTTCCCGCTCACCCGCCTTGTTCTACAGTTCACCTTTGCCCTGCTTAGAGCAGGAAGGAACAGGAGCCATTCGTCCCCAGTGGGCTCTATTCCAAGAGCAGTGGACACTGGGGCACAAGGTACCTGGGTCTGAGAGGACTTCTTTAGCAGCTGCTATGTCAATGAACTTTTTCTCTGCTTTTTTCTTTTCCTCTTCATTCTGGAAATTATCCGGATGCCACTGAAGTGCTAGTTTTCGGTAGGCTTTAATGATTTCTTGTTTTTTGGCATTTCTGAAGGATGAAGAAAATTATTTAGCAATTATCAGAAAGGTCCCAACCTACTTTCATTTAAAAAAAATCTCAGAAGAGCTGTGTTGGTAGTCCCCTTGAGCAGTCAGTGGCAGGGGCTTGCCCCACTCACATGACCTACGGTTTAATCACAGCACTGTAAACACACACTGCAAGCTCTGAGAAAGGGAGTGTCACCTGATGATATACAACTTTGTTCTCAAAATTTCAAAGAGCAAAAATTTAACATACTGTTCTAGACAATCCATTTCGCCTTTCTTTCCTTCCTTTCTGAGCCCTGGGAGTGGTGGGGACAAACACTGAGAACTGAACCTATTGTGCACGGCAAACCCACCAACACTGAGCCACAACCCCAGGCTTCTCAAGATGCTTGCTCACCAAGCATCTTAGAATATAGTCCAGATCTTTACAGCTGTCCCTTCTGGATTTCCACAACACCATAACTTAATTCTTTCTGGGCATTAAGAAGATATTCTCACATCAGGATGGTGGTGTACACCTTTAATCCTAGCAGTACTCTAGAGGCAGAGGCAGAGAGATCTCTGTGGGTTTAAGGCCAGCTAGGTCTACATAGTGTCTTCAGGCTAGCCAGGGCTACGCGGCAAGATTCTGTCAATCAAAATAAAGCACACACATACAACTCTGTCAACCCTTTGCTTTAGACTGAGTTTACTTAGTACAAGTAAGACCAAAGCTTAAACTTTGGAACAAAAGATGACAGTCTGAAAAATGAATCTTTTTTCAACAAAACTTTTAGGATTTAATATTATTTTATGTGTATGGGTGTTTGCCTGCATGTATGACCATCATGTGTGTAATGACAGAAAGCCAGAAGAGGTCAGACTGGAGTTAGAGACGACTGTGAGCCATCATGTGCTGCTGAGAGCTGAACCTGGGTCTCTGCTAGAACAAGTGCCCACTGAGCATCTCCCAGCATGGAGAATGGCTCTTATAACAACACCACAGCTTCAGGCCCACGGGAGGCTTTCTTTTCCTTCCTCCAGCCCAGTGAAAATAAATTCAACTTTACTTTCTAAATCCTTCCTAAAAAGTCTAGGCCTAGGACCTATTTCCACCACAGCCTTCACCATCAACATCTATTAGTGCATTTGCCTGTCATATACTGAAAACAGTTTATGATGTCAAAGGCTGCTAGACTGATATGTAAACTAAACACCATGAGTAAGGGAAAAGAGCCAGGGTAAGACAAAAGGAGCTACGATTAGCTGTAAAGCAGTTGGTTAAATAGTACATGCAAACTGCAATAATTCACCTTTTTACTCCCAAGATTTTGTAATAATCTCGCTTCTGTGACTGTTTCAGTAGCCGCTGAGCTTTCTCTAGACCTTCCCGGATCTGTTGATCATTCTCGTTGTGTTCCTGAGCAGCTTCATAGTCCTGAATGGCTGTTAAAATATGTTTAGGAAAAGCTGTTAGGTAAATTACGATTCTACCAACTTTGTTCTCAGTCCTCATTGCCAGTCCCTTCACTCACTGCTGCTTCTCAGAGCCTAAATGGTGCCTTTTTCATAATTCTGTTCAAACTTAATACATAAGTGAGGCTGAAGTTCTCACTCCCGTTTAACAGAACTCACTGGGGCTGGCTTATCCACCCTCTCATATTATCTCCCCACACCTATAAAGCAATCTTAACACTGCAAAGAAAAAAAACACTGGAAAAGAGAGCATCAACATCTATGTGTGATAGGAAGAACAAAGGAGCTGGAAGGCCTGTCCCTCTGGGCTGCAGTGTGATGACAGCAGTCAATCAAAACCAAATGCATAGAGCCCTAGCATGAACAGTCCGGAGGAAATCTACAATACTGGCTTTATTACAGAACATCTGGGTAAAGATCAGTGTGGCAGGCCTGCGTGAGGTTCATCCTTTCAAAGTCCTGGGGATGAAAATTATTCACGGATGGGTTTCAGGAACATTCCTTGGTAAGAGGCTCACGAGGGCCTTCGGTGACAGCCCTGGGTACTGGGGCTCTGATGAGGCCCAGCTGTAGAACTTGACTTGTGTCAATTTATAGGAAAAAAGATTCATATTCTTAAAAGTATCCTCCAGTATATTCTACCAATCTGGGGTGAGTCCAGTCGTCAGGTGTGGCAGCTGGCACCTTTACCCACTGAGCCATCACCATCCCCAACTGGCAAGTCTTTTAGATCATACTAAGTTATAGTATGAATGCTTTTCTTACTATGAGAAGTGTAGAATTTTTGTTTCCTATATTCATATAACTTACAAGTAGAAACTGATTTCCCACAAACATATAGTAGCTAAGTAATTTTTGTTACATTTCCTCAGATTTCACACTCAGAGGTAATCTTGTAAAAAAGTAAATAAGTGTACCTCACAGCCATGAAACTAAAAGACAGAAATATTATGGTTCTAAATGTACTATTAGCAATTAATTTTCTAACCTCAATCTAAACAAAACCTCATCCAAACCAAATTTTTTTTTTCTTGTGTGTATGGATGTGGCAGATAGGGTTGAACCCAGAGACTGCATGTTAGACAGCTGCTCTAACCCCTGGGCTGCGATCCTTCTCCACCCTCTGACATTCTTAAGGAACAGTGCTAACAACTGGTCAAGGTGAGACATTAATGTAGTCTGTTTGTCCTCTTTCCAGCACAGTGACAAAAATTACAAAATAATCATCATAGAATTGTAAAAATAGAAATTTTGACACATTTCTAGAAAAAAAAAGCAAGCAGATTCTTAACAAAAAATAACTCTGAGTAGAGAGAAGCATGCTCACCTATGGTTAAAGGTCCTAGCAGGCTTGGAAGCCATTAGTGTAGCCTTGGATTTTTGTTTGACATGCTAGGGTAATTTTAAGGCAACTATGAGAATAGGCAGTAAGAAGACAAAGGCTGGGAAAGCAGTCAGCCTCCAAGGGGCAGCTGCCACAGCATGCGCCTCAGTAAGAATGCACATGCATGTGGATGGACATGCATGTGGACAGCCCCATGGCAGCTAACGATACCAAGGCAGTCGGAGCAGAGCACACAGGCATTCGCTGTGGCTACAGCAGACCTGAAAATACAGAAAGGGAAGAGCCCCGCACTCAGAGCTCATCACCCTGAGGGACCTAAAGCCAAGTGCTGCCGACTCTGGCAGGAAGGTGGGTGCTTCCTCCAGAGAGCAGGTCCTACCCTGGGGTCCACAGGAGAAAGGAACTGAAAGACACACAGCTGGCAGGCTACTCTCCTCTACACCAATCTACTGAAAAGGACCAAATCTACTTCCTTTCAAAGTACAGACAGTAAGATGAAAAACACAGATGACAGCTTACGTGGGAGAGGGTCACTCCTCCACTGCCTGTGGGACTGCAAACTTGTACAGCCACTCTGGGAATCAGTGTAGCAGTTTCCCAAAACCTGGGACCCAGTCTACATCAAGACCCAGCAATACCACTTCTGAGCATACTCAAAGGATGCGCAGCCGTACCCCAAGGACATGTATTCAACTATGTTCATAGCAGCATTGTTCATAATAGCTGAACGGATAAAGAAAATGTGGGACATTTACACAATGGAGTACAACTTGATGGTTAAAAAAAAAAATCTTGAAATTTGTAGGCAAACGGATAGAACTAGAAAAACCATCCTGAGTGAGGTAACCCAGACCCAGAAAGACAAGTGCAGTAAGAACTCACTCCTAAGTGGACAATGGACATAAAGGATGACCAGCCTACAATCCACAATCCCAGAGAATCTAGGTAACAAGGGGGACACTAGAGGGACACACATGAAGGGCCCAAGGAAAGGGAAATAGTTAAGATCTCCTGGGCAAACTGGGAAAGGACTAGAAGGGAGGGGTGGGAACACGAGGGCTCAAGATGGCCGAGCTGGGAAGGGACAACGACGGGGAGCAGTTATCTCGATAGAAGGAGCCATTATGGGGCTAGGGAGAAACCAGGTGCTAGGGAAATTCTCAGGAATCCACAAGGATGACCCCAGCTAAGACTCCTAGCAACAGTAGAGAGGGTGCCTTGAACTGGCCTTCCCCTGTAATAGTTATTAGTTGTCTTAGCCAACACTGGACTCCACATGCTACAATACTGATCAGCCAGGCAAATGTGCTCACCGGTACAATAGTGGTATGAATATTACAGAGGATAACAATCGCTCTCTGACAGACTCCACGAGAGGGAGTTCATGCCTGGGATTCTAAACCTGGTCAAAGGCCCACAGCTAGGGAAGTTGTAGACTCTAGCAAAGAATGCTAAGGTGACCTATAAAGGAACATATGGTCTCCTCCTAGATAGCATACAAAAGATTGCTTTGCTAAATGGACATGTTGAACTATCTTCTGAATATTTGTTTATATTTGTAAACTAATGATGCTGCTAACCTTCGTCAGAGATGCTTCTTTTTATAGTGGTCAGTAGTAAAGATTCTTAACTAATTAAAACTGAAAATAAGTGACTGTTAAGTGCTCAGCCTTAAGTCGGACATTTATTACCACCCATCTCCAAGGCCTGAGGATGTAAGAAATGGAGGAAAGAATACAGGAGCCAGCGGCTGGGGAGGAATACTATACACGCTGTCTGCTGGACACAGCATGGCTGTTGCACTCAGGAGCTCAACAGCAGCATGGTGACCTGCACAAAATCAAGCCAGTCAACACTGCAACATGGATGAGGGAAACGCTTGCAAGTCCCTCCCCTCCCCCAGCGGAGGAGCTACTGACAGTTGATGGCTTCTGGAGGAGAACCATTTGTTTTCAGCTCTGTGGCCACACACCCACCCATACATATCCACAGGCTCATACAAGCAACCTTAAAGTCAACATGCTACTAAAAAATAAAAATTAAAATATGAAGTGAGGGGTATGTTTTGGAAAGAAAGGTTCTAGACAGAGAAGCGGGTAAGAGAGGAGAACTGGGGGATGATTCTGGCTAAAACCCATGTTAAGTCATCAAATAAATTAAAAAATTAGCAAAATCCCTGCTTAAATGTTCATAAAGTCCTATCAAATATGTGACAAACAAAACAATACATGTAATGAATTCCATCTTTCAATCAACACACGACTGTGCTCCAGCACGGCCTTTTCAAGGGCCTCATATCATATTACACGCGCTAGCAGCAAGCTCCCTCAGCGCGGCCTGAAGAAAGGTAAGCAGCTCTCCTAATGTCTGAAGTTGGGAGGCCACAGGATCATGTTAGACAAATGTAGATGCATACTTTATGCATATATGTATTGTGCATACTGTGTATTTATGTGCTTAGAGAGTCATAGATGTACAGACATGTCTGGAAAATAACTGAACAATGATTACCTCTGGATGACAGGAATCCATAGTTCTCGATTCTGCTATTTGTCTCTCCTAACTGAACTGACTACTAAAACACTAAAACTGGTTTATATTCCAATGAACTGTTTATATTTCAACAGAGCTCTTTGCTCAGATGCTACCTATACCTGTTATGGTCTAGTAAGAAATATAATTATCAGTTTTTCAAATTCTTAGCCATTTGCAGATAACTGTGTTCAAAATAAAATGCAGCTGAACATGTGTTGATTTCATACAATTTAACCTCTAGATACTGCAAGTCGAGTTCCTTTAAAACTTACCTTCGTCATACATTTCTTCAATTAAATAGGCCTCTGCTCGATCTTTCAGAGCGTTCACATTGTCAGGTTCCATCTGTAAAACTTCAGAACATATTCTAATGGCTTCCACAGGCTTCTCGTCCTGAAAATCAACGTAAGAAAAGACGGGCTGGGTGAGCTCAATCCTCAGTATCAAACATTCAATAAAAATAAACACTGTGGGCCAAAGAGAGGGCTCAGCAAGTGTGAGCACACGATGAATGGGCTCAGTGTGTGTGAGCATACGATGAATGGGCTCAGTGAGCGTGAGCACACGATGAATGGGCTCAGTGAGTGTGTGCACACAATGAATGGCTCAGTGTGTGTGAGCACACGATGAATGGGCTCAGTGAGTGTGAGCACACCATGAATGGGCTCAGTGAGTGTGTGCACACGATGAATGGCTCAGTGTGTGTGGGCACACGATGAATGGGCTCAGTGAGTGTGAGCACACGATGAATGGGCTCAGTGAGTGTGTGCACACGATGAATGGCTCAGTCTGTGTGAGCACACGATGAATGGGCTCAGTGAGTGTGAGCACACCATGAATGAATAAAAAAGAATTTTGAGGAAGTTAAAATCGGCTGTATCCATGTGAAGTGTTCACATGTCCCGGAACGAGTCGACTGTTACCTTAGAGAAGCAGTGGCAGATCCTTTCTTTGGAGCGGATTGTATACTCAGCAACACTGGGCTCTGTTTTCATGACAGATTCGTATTTGCTGCTTGCATCTGTGTATCTATGAAATAAGCAACCCAGGAGTAACAAAGAAAGCATTTCCAAAGCTGTAGGAACAACCCCCTCCTTTCACAGTGTACTGCTTAGTAATACAGCCCTAGCACAACACCTGCCCCCAAATACAATGCCTCCAACCTGAGTCCAAGGCAACCCACTCAAGAGTGCATGCGTGGGGCCCGGGGTGGGGTGCCAGGTGACCCAGCAGGCAAAAGCGCAAGCCCTGAGACCATGGTGCAGAGCCCACACACTCACTCCTCTCCAGGACGTGTGCTCGCCTGTACGCACAAATAAATATAATAAACCTATTTAAAGCATGTGGCTAGAGCATGCAGGGGTGGAAAGGTAAAAGTTAAATGGGGGGACTCTGCACAGCTTTGAGGAACTCAACATCCATCCTGAAGTGAAACCAGAGATGAAACTGCTCTAAGGTCATTCATGCACCTGTAAGCCCAATAAGCGTGGTAGTTCAGCACACTAACTCTGAATGTTCTGTCACTGGCAAGCACCTGTTCATGTCTCTCCAGAAGAAGTTCACAAAAGAGGGGTGTGTGGATATGTATGTGCTGGGGCATAGGAAACACTGGAGAGCAAAGCCAGTGTCTTGCATGTCAATCACTCTACCACTGAGCTGCAGCTCCAGCTCTAAGGATTCACTCAAGGAAGCAGCATTATTCAGTGGGTGAGCGTCAATGAGTGAACAGCTGAATAAAGAGACTGGAGAGTAATACCATGGAAATATTAACCAATAAATAGGAAATATTGGAACAACACGCTGGATAAAACCCAGAGAGCTTTGCTAAAGGGGATAAAGGCTAATCTGAAAAGTTTCCATTTTTTGTTTCCATTTCTTCGATACTCTTGAAATGACAAAACCAGAGAAACAAAGAATATATCCGTGGTAGTTAGGATCTAAGGAAGGCTGCGGACAGAAAAGCAGTGTGGCTGTAAAGGACAACACAGGAGGCTGGCATGGTGATGGAATTAATCAACATCTTCATTATGGTATTCCACTGTTAGTTTGTAAGACCCTGGAGGACACTGGGTAAAGCGCTGTCATGACAGCTACAAGGAGTGAGTAGGGAACGCAGAGTCTATCTCACAGTAAGCAGTACTGTCTGAAGAGTCTTCAACTCTCCTGCCCCAGCCTACCAAACCCCTACACCCCAATGTCCACACAGACAGCTCCTGTCTTAAACACCTACCACCTCCCCGAGAGCTTCCCTTTGCTCCTGGCCCTCGCTGCTATCGACTGGATTAAGGGCTCCTCCTTGCTCTGTCCACTCTGGAACTCTGCTCACCCTCTACACCCCAGCACTTCATATCCACTGTGCTGATATTTGTTCATGATCTAACAAAGCTTGCCTGAAGATCAGAGAAGCAATGCTCTGACCAAAGGGGCTCCTGTCCTCAGACTGCACTGAGCTCCTGTCTCCTCCTGCCTGATATTCCTCTCTCCACCCAGCCATATTACTCCTGTCTCACCTCCCTAGTGCTGAGATTAAAGGAGTGGGATCCCAAATGCTGAAATCACCTCTGTGTGAGCTCTGTTTCTCTTTAAGACTGGATCAATTTTGGGTAGCCCAGGGTGGCCTTGAACTAAGGGATCCATCTGCCTCTGTCTCTCTAGTGTTGGGATTAAGGGTGTGAGCCACCACTGCCGAGCCTTTAGTGGCTTAGCTCTGCACTTCAATCTTCAGACAAGCTTTGGTTTTTTATTTGTTTAATTTGTATTTTATTTGACTTTTATTTATTTATTTATATCACCACAACTGACCTCCCACACTAAGCTATAAACCTTTATGTGCTCTCAGTTCATAGCCCAGTGCCTGGCACACAAAATAGGAAACACTCGAAATAGCACAGAGCTGCTAGTGGGGGTACTGTGCAGTTACTTCCACGGTGTCTCATCTGTCCGGCAGCATTGCTAAGGCTCAGTGCTAGCTAGACCTCACCCAACACATGAGGCTCTTACCTGCCATCTCTTATCAGTTCTTCAGCTGACTCAATCAGCTTATTCAGTTTCTTCACTTGCTTATAGTGTGCAAAGCACCTTTTATGATCCTGGTCAAGTTTCAGACACTCACGGACTTCGCTGCTCACACAGTTTAAAAAAAAGAAATACTCCAAGTCAAAATAATCCTTAAATACTTCTCTGCATTAAGTAATCAACAGTAACGTATTTTTGTAACAATGAAAACATGCTGACTGTTGCTATACACATTTACATATGACATCATATCATAAGCAACAATTCAAATGGCATGAAGCTACACATTAAACACTCTTTGTTTCGGTAAGTAAAATAGCAATCTCACTTAAGTAAGACTAATTTTTGAAAATAAGCTGTAGAATTTATATAATACATTAGTGATAATGTAGTTTATTTAAATGGGTATAGATATTTTAAAAATTCCTTAGTATTTGTATTAACATAATATGAAACTGTCCAAAGACTAGATGTGGCTGTCACAGGGGCTGACCTGAGGGAGAGCTCGTGGTCCCCGAGGTGATAGTAGAGCGTGCTGATTTTGTAGAACGCCTCCGTGTTGTCGTGCTTCAGTTTTGAAGCAGCCTTTAAGTCACTGATGGCTTTCCTAGGTTCTCCTTCCTTTATAAAACATTCAGCTCGGAGTTCACGTAATTCTGCATCCCAAACACAAACCTTGAGAAACAAAAGAACTAGACTTTAAGAAACATAAAGTATGTACATTGATTCTTGCATCCCACACATTCCATCCACATATTCACAAACATAAACACCCTCAGTTAACGTGATTAAAGTTGGTATTTTATAAATGGTGTTTAAGACCCTGTTACAATTAAAAGTGGCAAACAGAAGGTGATAACTTCCTGAGGGCCCCTTAAATCCTGAGGGAGGAGAAAATACACAAAAGTGACTTTTTCTTCCCCAGATTATAGAATTTTTAAACTCTAAATATACAAAAATATAACACTTGCACACTGAGTTCCAGCCAAGCTTGAAATGCACAATGAAACCCTTTCTCAAAAACTGAAACAACAGAACACACACAACAAAACTATGGCATTTACTAGTAGAGGGTTATTCCCACTGACACATTTGATGATAATATTCAAATGTTTATGCAACAATTATAATTTCTATAAGAAAGAAAGTCGAGGTTCTTTTTTGCAATTCTTCCTTTGTTTTGTTTTTTGAAACAGAATACCATGTATACTAAGCTGGTCTCCAACACCCTATTAGCTCAGGATGACTTTGAACTCTTGATCCTCCTCCTGCCCTACTTCCAGAGTGCAGCGATTTCTGGTGTTACTGCCGTACAAGGCGTCAAATACAAGGCTGCGAGAATGAATGCTGCGCAAAAGCTCTACCAACTGAACCTAAAACCTTAGTTCCCAGTGAGCAAAATACAAACTACACTGATTACTAAGTTAAATGATTTCTTGTAAAATACTACATCCTTGCTTCCTTGATAGTAAATCCTCATTTAAAAAAAAATAACATGGAAGACTTCACCATTCCTATTTTATGAAGTCTATCACACTCATTAAACACAGTAGATTCTTGCAAACAGACAACCCAAGCTCACAAAGAGGGCCTGCCTGTACGTTATGTTTTTCTGAGTCTCTAACACTGTGTCAATAATGCTATATATAGAGAAATGTTATATAAATTAAATACTAACAAGATAGGCCCAAATGGGCAGTCTAGCAGTAAGAAAGTAAAAATTAGTTTTTTGTTCCATTAAGAAGTGTCAATAAAATAATTTATTACAGAAAGATTACATGATTTCCTCTATATAATTAACAAATAAG
>PVIU01008047.1:68606-86575 GCA_004026605.1 Ondatra zibethicus
GGCATCACAGCACACACACACACACCATCACACAAGGGCATCACAGCACACACACACACACAATCACACAAGGGCATCACAGCACACACACACACCATCACACAAGGGCATCACAGCACACACACACACACCATCACACAAGGGCATCACAGCACACACACACACACAATCACACAAGGGCATCACAGCACACACACACACCATCACACAAGGGCATCACAGCACACACACACACACCATTGGTGTAGGAGGTCCTTCTGTATTTGTGTTGCTTTCATTGGTTGAATAAAGAAACTGCCTTGGCCTTTTGATAGGGCAAAACTTAGATAGGTGGGGAAGACAGAACAGAATGCTGGGAAGAAGACACAGAGAGAGAGAGAGAGAGAGAGCTGCCATGGAGTTGCCAGAGTCAGACATGCTGAATCTTCCCCAATAAACCACGACCTTGTGGTGACATACAGATTATTAGAAATGGGTTGAATCAAGATGTGAGAGTTAGCCAAGAAGAAGCTAGATTTAATGGGCCAGGAAGTAATTTAATTAATACAATTTCTATGTGGTTATTTCAGGGGTTAAGCTAGCCGGGTGGCAGGCCACAGCCTGTTCCTCCTACTACAGTTGGCACCTCAACATGCTCTACTAACTCCACGTAAAACCTAAGAGGGCTTAAAAAGAAATTCTAGACTAAAAAAAAAAAAAAAAAAAAAAAAATACAGAGTTTAACACAGCTTCTTGCTGTTTGCTGGTGGGGTGCCACAGAGAGAATTTCCTCACTCAGCAGCTGTAACAGTTTTAAAACACGGCTTCCTGGACTGTGTCGCCTATGTGAACTCCAGCTATGAAGCATTTTAATGACATTTATGGGACCTGGGTGTTTCTGTGCCCACTAGGGTTGGGAGGAAACTGGCTGAGACCATGCCTGTGACTCAGCTCTTCCTGCCTGGGCAGACGGCGGGATCAGGCTTAGGCAGGCGGGAGAGCATGGCAGATTTTCGCCGCCACACAGAGAGATGTTTCCAGGCTGTGCACTGCTCTGTGTGGCAGATTTGGCTGTAACTCAGATAAAAAGCTTTTATGTGTTGCACACTCATTCTCTGGGTTGGACTACTGAGCACAGCTCCTGCCTGGCGGCCCCAGAGCTAGCAAAAAAGGTATGTCCACCATTTTGAAATTGGAGAGAAGTGGAGTCAACATCCACAGCAGCTGCAACAAAGCTGCTTAACATTTTAAAATCTCTTCAAGACGTTAGAGAATTACAGGCAATGCAATAGGACAGATTCCGACATAAAAGACCTCTAAATGGGTCACAGTGTTGGATGGGTGTACGTAGGCTTGGGAGAGAAAAGAAAAAGAGTATAGAGAGGCATGAAATAAAGTTAATGCTTTAAAAAAAAAGGGTAAAGTCTTTAAAGAGACAGAGTGCAGATAATCATAGATTAAAGGAAGTAAAAAAAAAAGAAAAAGAAGCCATGTAAAACTGGAAAATTCACAGAATGTCTGGATTATGTATTTTATTGTGTTTTTTTAAAATTTTTTGACTGTGAAGGAGCTAAGTAAAGAGAGACATTTTATTGTATGTGCCGCTAAACTAAAACAGCATGTATATTATAAAGGTATCTTGACTTCAGAATTTGGGTCTAAGGATATGATGCTGTGGAAAAGAGGTTCTTCTTTTGTTTTCACAGAAGATGAGAACCTGTGGACTGCTTCCAGACCAATAATATGGTTTCATGGACCCCAGCCTCCTGAAAGGTCACCATAAACACCTTCAGAAAATTACTTCACTCAACTGCCAACTGAGATGAACCTGGCACACAGGATACACCATGAAAGACCTGATTAACAGCGTCCCCATTCAGCACGAAGCAGTTTGGAGAGAAATAACTGTGCCCATATTCCCAAATATTGTTTATAAATGTTCTTTTACATTTAAAGGGATATGATATACATATGAATAATTTTCATTGGTATAAATCTTGATTTATTGACACAACTTTAGGTCAATTTTGTTATATGTATATGTATTTCTGGTCTTGATTAAGGTATTGTGATTGTGTAGTTCATTTAAAAAATGTAATGTATAATTAGGAAATATAAGTTGGATAATCATCGATAATAGTGAAGCTTATAGTTAGATAAATGTTAGATTTTCTAGATATATAAAGATATATTTCAGTTAGATAGGCATTCTTCATATCTTTCAAAGACTACAGAATATAGCATTTAAAATGTTTTAATAACTTAGGGCTTTTCATGACAATGAGACACATTTGCTCCTGGCAGCACCAATCTACTTCAAGAGAAAAATGGGCATCGAAGAGGCTCCTTATGGAGTTGGTTAGCCATTTAGGCAAGAAACTGCTCTTGCCTGGACTGTTGCATAAACTGGACATAAAGAACCTGCTGAACTTGCCTAAGGGTGAGATGATCCTTCGGGGTTCCTGATTCATGAAAGGGTCTGCGAGACATTCTACAGGACACAGACTAAACTGTCTTTGAAATTTCCTGCTTCATGGAAAAGTCTGCTGGATACTATGGGCCTATAGGCTGAAGATGGATGCTCCAACGGTACAGAAGAACTTTGGGTGACTGTACAGGCAGCGAGATATCTCTGTCATTTCTAGAGTTTTGGAAGTTGCTTACGTCTTGTTTACTTAGGTAATATTATATCCTTCTGGAGTCTTTGATGGAGTTAAAGAATGGATAGTTATAATTATAGCTTTCCTTAGTTATGATAAAAGATAAAGTATATATAAATATGGTAACTGTAGTTCCTGCTTGATAACTGTTTTGTTATATGTAATTTTACTATGGTTAAAGTGAAAGCCTTTCTTTTTTTGTTTAAACAGAAAAGGGGAAATGGTGTAAGAGGTCCTTCTGTATTTGTGTTGCTTTCATTGGTTGAATAAAGAAACTGCCTTGGCCTTTTGATAGGGTAGAACTTAGATAGGCGGGGAAGACAAAACAGAATGCTGGGAAGAAGACACAGAGAGAGAGAGAGAGCCTCCGCCATGAAGCTGCCAGGTCAGACATGCTGAATCTTTCCCAGTAAGCCACGACCTCGTGGTGACACACAGATTATTAGAAATGGGTTGAATCAAGATGTGAGAGTTAGCCAAGAAGAAGCTAGAGATAATGGGCCGGGAAGAAATTTAATTAATACAATTTCTATATTGTTATTTCAGGGGTTAAGTTAGCTGGGTAGTGGGTCACAGCCTGTTCCTCCTACTACACACCATCACACAAGTGCATCACAGCACACACACACCATCACACAGTGCATCACAGCACACACACACATCACACAAGTGCATCACAGCACACACACACATCACACAAGGGCATCACAGCACACACACACATCACACAAGGGCATCACAGCACACACACACACATCACACAAGTGCATCACAGCACACACAGCCACACACACTCATAATTTTTAAATTATCAAATGAATGCCTATTTCCCATAAATCACATATTTATTGCCAACATTAAACTGTGAAAAGAGTAATTATGCTGATTACTTCCTTTTAAACTTTCTTCTGAAATCACCTGCCATTAAATCCTGCTGGGGCAAGAAGATCCTAACCTTAATGCTTCCTATTAGAACCCTCTGTATCCTAGCACTCTCTCTGCTTTCTCTTCTAGAAGCTTCTCACTTTAAGTTTTTCTCTTTCTTTCAAATGCCATCTTTCCTTTCTCTTTAAGTAATTCATCTTTTACCCACTGTCTAACATGGTATGCTCCAAAATTTAAAAAAAAAAGAGGTGGGGGGACAAGGCAAGCAGTGGGTGAAAATACGTAATTCTCACCCAGGCATAGTGATGCACACCTTTAATCTCAGCACTTGGCAGGCAGAGTAAGGCCAGCCTGGTCTATGCAGAGAGTTCCAGGTCAGCTAGAGCTACATATAAAACTCTGTCTTAAAAAACAACAAGAATGTAATTCTCACTTCACAGCATACCAACATGTACTAAAGACCTTCAACTACAAATCTCCATGACCAGACCAAGGACCAGCCTGTGTCCTACCCTGGTTTGGGCAGCTTATAAACACGCTGGAGTTTCTCCAGTACACCTAACTCTAAGAGCAGTGCCAGGCTCCCAGGCTCCAGAGCCAAGAGACTCACCTCCAGGATCTTATCAAGGAAGGTTATAGCAGCGGAGTAGTCGGCGCTCTCGAAAGCCGCGAGTGCTTGGGAACGTAAGCGCTGCATCTCATCAGATTTTACGAGCTGAGACTGGGCTTCCTTCTCTTCATTTTCACTGGGGCTAGATTTGAGCTACAAGCAAAACAACAAATAAAGTTTTCCTCTCTTAAATCCAGATCTAAACATTCTAAACACCATGGCGCAGACACCGTCCAGGAGAGCCGGTCCCACCACTCCCACAGTTCTGACTGAGAAAATACAGCTTCGGGTTGTTCATTACACAGCAGCAGGCAACAAAGAGGAATAACATGGAGAGAAGTTTTGCCATTCCTCAGTGACAAAGTTATGATATTTCCATACTATTCTATGACTAGCTGGCTTTACCATTATCATGTACTGTGTCTGTGGTGCCTGCACGCCCCAGTACAACGCTGAAGGAGAGCTCCATGCCTTCCTTCCAGCACCGGCTCCAGAGGTTGAACGCGGTCAGGCTTGACAGCATGTGGCTTTACCCACTGAGTCATCTCATCAGCCCTTTATGGTTACGTTAAAATAAAGCCTAAATGAGCAAGTTACTTCCCCAAATCCTGAATTAAATGCTTCTCTACATGCTGTGTGCATTTTCTCTGACAAGACAGTTACACATACCTGGGCATGGCAAGCATTCCCAAACGTAACTGTCGGCAGGCATTATTAAAAGTCAAGTTCCTTTTCAGTGCTGGGGACTGAACCCAGGGCCTCACTTATGCTAAGCATGTGCTCTACTACTGAATCTTACTCCTAACCCTTTTGTGACTACGCTGATATAAAATCACAATGAGGGAGCTGCATGTAGCCCAGTGATACAATTCTGTCCTCCAAATGTGCGATCCTAGGTTCAACCCCCACCTTTGGAAACAACTAAATATACACAATGAGGACAGGTTACAAAATACAATGCATGCTTTCCGAAAAAATCTAGTTCTCCTTGAATCATACATCAGCCCACTTTAAAATGTGGACATTCTCTATTAAAGTCAGTTACAGCAATTAAAGTACCTAAATTTGACCCATAATAAGATTATAATTTAGTGGAGTCCCACATGTTTATTTGCATAATGTGAATTTTTAGGTTATGCACACACAAAGTAAAAGGCAAGTGACATACTGGGGAGAAATTATAAACCATATTATCAGATAAGGGATCAATACCCAAGTTATATCACTAACTTACAGAACTCAAAACAAAGAACGCCCGTAAGTAAACAGGCAAAAAAGTACTTGAAAATGAAGACATCGCAAGCAGGTACCTAGAAGCACATCCCACACCACTAATCATCCAAACCACAGAGATGCCACCACTTCACACTCATTAGGAACACCACTGCAGGGGTCAGGATCTAGACAGTGACCCCAAAGGCATGGGATTCCTTGCAAGTGTCACAACCTGCAGCGACATGCTCTGGGAAGAGGGAAGAAGGACACTGCTCAGCCCGACTTAGAGCTGGCTCAGCTCTGGAGCCTGACAGCAGGTCAGATTATTTTAGACACATTCAAATCAGGTACCATTTTGGGAAAATGTTTCTTGGCAACAGTTATCCTACAAGTGACTTCTAGCATGAAGACAGGTTCTATAGCTTAAGAGCCTCGGATCTGGCGTGGTCTCTGGCTGAGACAGTGTAGAGGTCAGCAAACTACAAAGTCCGTGTGACATCTCCCTGAGGATGGCTTCCGCTGACTGAGAAACAAAGCTAAAGATGAAGGTCTTCGGACAACATTCTGAATGATTTGGGTGAGGTCTCACTCTAGAGAGCAAAGGTCACCAGGGTCTTAGCACATCCACTGCCTGCTTTCTGCCTTCTGGGTAGAAAACAGGAGACACCTGAGGCATTAACATCCAGGTTCTCCGATGCTTATCTATGCACACCACTCATGCCCGCTACACAAAGGCCCGTATGTTAAAGGAACTTTTGATTAATCCTTAGCTTGATACTACTGGAGAGTTCTGGGAATCTTAAGAGGCAAGTGCCTAAAAGATATTTTAGGTCACTGAAAGCATACTGCATTGCTGGACTGTGAGACACCTGTTTCCTAGACAGGCTTCCCCATCATGACGGACCGTATCACAGCAGAGGCAAGAACAGGGAACAGATGGCCATGGACCGAAACTTCTTAAAGTATGAGACAAAACAAGCTACTATTTTAAGTTATCCCATGTGCTTTGTTATAATCAGAGAGAGAAAACCCAGTTAACACAGCAAGCAGAAAGTGGGGTGTATATTGTACACAGAAAAGGAACCCTACAGGCAGAAATGTAATTTTAGGAAACAGTATGTAGGTTTTGAAAATGGTTAAAAATACAACTACTATATGACCTAGTAATCGTTCCCCTGGATTATAAGGAAATGAAATCGTCACTTTGTAAAGTTACCTACACTATAATGTCCAGGGCAGCGCTATTCACAACAGGCAAGACACAGAATCAACTTGCGCATCTACTACTAGCTTAGTCCTGGGATGTCCCCACTGTTAGGTTCATTATCATTTCCGTAAGTCTGAATCCTTTCCAACTGATATATATGTACTCAGTCACTACTAATGGAGAGTTTATTAAATAAATTACCAAAGATTTATACTTGATTTTAAAATTAAATTGCAATTGACTGTTAGTTACCAAGTATCTAATTTTTACCACAATCAAAATGCAGGTTTTCTTTATATACTGTTGGTAAGAATGCAAATTAGTACAGCCACTGTGGAAAATGGTTTGAAGGTCTTCCAAAGGCTAAAAAATTTACCTAAATATGATCCAGCTATACTATCTGAGTAGTATTTGAAGGACAAGAAGTCAACATACAGAGATACCTGCATGCCCATGTCTGCTGTGACATGCCCAGATAGAGTCACACAGATGCTCATCAAAAGATGAACAGATTAAAAAATAAATGGCATATATTCACACCATTATATACCAATGGAGCATTACTCAGTCACAAGGAAGGAAGCCATGTTATTTGCAGAAAAATTGGATGGAACGAGAGATTACATGTTATAGAGACTGGCTGGCCAGAAGGTCAAGAGCAGCCTCCCTCCCTCGCTCCCCCAGCACTGGGAGTACAGTGCACGATGTCACGGATTTTACAGCGGCGCCAGGTCCTCATACTTGAACAAACTCTTCACCCATTTTAACATCCTCAGCCCTGAGAGTTCATTCTTGATGTGAAAAGAAACAAGCACATGCCACACATTAGTGTGCAAATCTGCCTTTCTCTAGAATAAGTGGTAAGATGATATGGACAACAAAGAATTGCTTTAAAGTCAATTCCGTGACTCGCTGTCAGTAGATATTTGATTGTATGCCTATTTCATATACACGTAGAACCCAGGATCATGTGACAAGCTTGGAGTGAGAGTCACAAGTGCAAAGTGTCCGCGAAGTCCTGACTTCAAGGCCATAAGGCATGTTTCAGAGGACATTTCTAGATTCTCATGTAGGTTAAGTTAAAGTAAGTGAGCCTATAGCTGAATCAGGACTTATATATTAATTGTGTGCATTTTATCTTCCAACTGTTGTAGCACGAATTCTAGTTGGTCTTAATTAATCAAAACCTCATGTAGGTTAAGTTAAAGTAAGTGAGCCTATAGCTGAATCAGGACTTATATATTAATTGTGTGCATTTTATCTTCCAACTGTTGTAGCACGAATTCTAGTTGGTCTTAATTAATCAAAACCCGGAGTCAGATATAGGGGTTACAACTGAAGATCAGAGAAGCAGAGCAGTAAGCCACTAGAGAGATCTTATACCTCTACCAATGCTCAGACCAAAGGGGCAATCTCGTCCTCAGACTGCCTAGACTGCACTGTGTCTCCAGCAAACCTCAGAGTGCAATGAGCTCTTGCCTGCTCCTCCTCCTCCTTAGATTCCTCTCTCCGCCCAGCCACATCCCTCCTGTCTCCACCTGCAGTGCTCGGATTAAAGACATGCGGTCCCAAGTGCTGGGATCGCTGCTGCTGCTGCTGCGTGAGCTCTGTTTCTCTTTTTAGACAGATTCAATCTCACGTAGCCCAGGGTGGCCTTGAATCCTGGGGTTAAAGGTGTGAGCCACCACTCCCTGACCTCTAGTGGCTTAGCTCTGCACTCTGATCTTCAGGCAAGCTTTGTTTGCTAAAACACAAATAAAATATCACTATACAGTGTTAATATGATTCTTTGATGCCAGCCATTAAATATTTAAGAACTATGATTCCTGTGTGCATGTGTGTGTTTCTTTTTAGCTATAAAAACTAATATAAAGTAGCTTATTACAAAGGAAAATCAACTCTGCACATCGCTCAATAACCCCTTTGGGCCAGGCACTTACCACTTTCTTAAAATCCTCTTCCGCTTCATCGAGCTTTCCTTGTTTGAGCAGTAAGTGGCCTCTCTGCAACCTCGCCTAGGGAAAAAGAGAGGCTGTGTGACTACTGTGGGTATCTAAATTTGCTTTAAATAGAAAGGACAAAACTAAAAGTTGTAATCAAGTTATTAACATTCATTTCTTCAATGTTTGTTTGACTTAGCACTGAAACTAATTCCTATAGCTTCAGAATATGTACAATTTTTATTAAAATATTTTTTCTCTAAAAATAGGCTTTGTTCAATCCAAAGAAATCATAAGCAAAGGGTTTTATCGGGGGGGGGCTCTTTTGCTTGTTTAAGATATGGGTTTCTTTTGAGAATGATAAGGATGTCCTAGACAATGGTGATGACTGTACCAGCTAAAACCTAAGAACCACTCAACACTTGAACATGCGAATCTTATGGTACATGAGTTATATACACATTTGAAATGATGCTGGGTATCAAACACAGGGGCCCATAAAGATGAATGGTACAGGGTTCTACCTTCAAGCAACATTCCAGGCCCTGTATATTAATTTTAAAAAACACTTTTTGACATCATACTAACTTTTTTCACTAAAAGTTGCAGTGGGACTATCAAAGCTCCAGAAATAGGTTTTCTATTAACCCTTCAACGTAGATATTTATTATAACCAGAATACTGTCTTCCTCCTTCATGTCTGATCTTCCTCTTCCAATACATATAGTCCTAGCTCTTCAACTCACGCCTCTCTCTAAGGATGACAGAAACCACACTGACATTCCACCCAAATTTATCTATTACTTTTACAGGACATAAAATTTCCCCAACCCTCTATTAAATACATCGACACACACAGAAAGGACAACTAAGGCCATTCAGCCAGCTGATAACTAACCACAGCGCTGAGACAATGGGGTCCACAGCCTCGTGAGGGGCTGTGCTCTGATGTGTCAAGTCATGAAGTCAACAAAAATACGACAGTTGGAAATCCCACCTTAAAATAATAATACAGCAATATTTCACATCAAACACATACTACATAGTCAGCTCAAATCCTTTTAGGAATATCGAAAATTATAAATAATGGTGACAAAATTGATTAGTTAATCTGAGCAGCCCACATATGTATTCCACTGACGAAAGTCTCATGTGTGAAATAGTCCACACAGGTTCACGTGTTAACTATGTGACCCTCAGCGGGTGGTGTCATTTTGGGAACTAGTGAAAACTTTAGGAGGTGGGGCCTACCTAAAAGAAGCAGGGTACAGGGGGTGCATCCTTGGGCTGGGGTCATATTCTTCTCTGCTTCCTGTCTGCCATGAACTAAGTGACTTCCTCTCCCATGTGCTCCACTGCTATGGCAGCCCCGTTTCATCACAGGGCCCAGTCATGGAGCCAAGGAGTGTGCACTGCATCCTGAAGGCTCTGAAACCACGAGTTAAAGCCAATCTCTTGTTTATTTTAGCTGTGTTGTCACACTGATCAAACTAAAGGAACGCCCGCACAGCCTATGACGTGCCAGACGTCAGGAGAGCAGATTGTAGGCTTCTCTACCTCTGAAGCTTATATACTGACTCTGGGGAGAACCATACTAAAACTGCTTGGGATCCACAAAACGCTCCTTAAATGGACCCCCTCCTCCTGCTCCCACCTCACCCTTAAATGTCATTTCAGCACTGGGCCTCACACGCCATGTCCTACATCCCGCCCTTCACACAGACTTGTCTTTCTACACAGAGCTGTCAGGAAACAAATCACCTAGTATACCGTTACTCTTCCTTACACACCTCTTTTGGTTTTCTTGAGACAGGACCCTCACCTAGCCCTGACTGTCCTGGAACTATCCTTGAACTCAGAGATACACATGCCTCTGTCTCCCACAGCCTCTGCCTACCATACACTGGGTTAAGCATATGCAAGCATAGCCAGTCTCCAAACAAACTGTTAATTCCGAGAACTTTGCTGTTATTGCTGTTGTTACTGAAATAAAATCTGGCTATGGTGCTCAAGCAGACCTCAAGACCCGGGCTCGAGGGGTTCTCTTGCCTCCATCGCCCACCGTCTGGAACTATAGTTGTGTGCCACTATGAGGAGCAAGGGTAGGTAGTTTCAGTCTCATTTGCCTCTCCACACGACAGCTCTGAAATGCTCTTGCAATGCCTATGGTGCCAATACTCACTGCAGGAGACAGATGACCTCTTCCCGTTTCCCTTAACCTCCCCATTAAGCAAGTTTAGGTGCACTTACTGCAGTGAAATCCATCTTCAGTTCAATCACTTTAGTTAAGTCAGGCAGTGCTGCTTTGGATTTTCCCATCGCTAAGAAGACAGTAGCTCTCCGATAGTATGCTATATAGTTATCAGGGTCACCATCTGAAAATTAAAGTAATATTAGCTTTCTGTAATTTCACCTGAGAAAATTACAGCTTACAATTTTATTAAATATGGCTAATAGGCATGGTAGTGCACGACTTTAATCTCAGCACTTGGGAGGCGGGGCAGGCTGAGTTTAAGGACAGGCTCGTCAATACGGCAAACTCAAGTCCAGCCAGAGCTATGCAGACCCTCTGTGAGAACAGTAATAAACAGAACGGCATTAAGACTAAGAGCTATGCAGACCCTCTGTGAGAACAGTAATAAACAGAATGGCATTAAGACTAAGAGTGTGCGACACAGCCGAGTGGCACAGGGCTTAGGTCAGTGCACACATGGCAGTCCCTGAAGGGCGGTACACCCAGAGAGAACACAGCTCCGGTCTTCCCTTCATGTGGCCCTATGCACCTCCTCCCTTGGGATGTGTATCTGTACCCTCTAAAAGATTCACTGTCCTAAACCACAGAAGATGATTCCCTAAATTCTTAGAGCCGTTCTAGCAAGCTAACTCCATGGAACCCTTGATTTACATCTGGTAGATCTGCGGTTTCAGACTGGCATCTAAAGTGGGCAGCCGTTTTGTTAAAAACCTATGAGTTTTTAAGCTGCTACATGAAGCACAGAGTTTCTTAAGAAACCGCGACTATGGCAGGCTGGGTGTTTCAGCAAGTAAGCCATTGCCACACAGACATGAGGGCTTGAGCTCACATGCCGAAGCCCACCAAGGCCTGTCACATTACCACACACTGTATTTTGCTGAAAAATAAACTACCTGACTTGTCAGAGGCTGACTAAGCCACTCTGCACAAATCCAGGTGAGAAATGAATAAAAGGTACCTAAGAAAAGTCAATGTCAAAAGACCTAGGTTAAAACCTAGGCAGAAACTTCTTGGAAGGTGCTTTAGAGCTGGGCATGGCTGTAGACCACGCTTAATTCCAGCCTTCAGAGGGCAGAGGCAGGGACAGCTCTGGGAGCTCAAGGCCATGTCATGACTGAGTAAGCTCTAGGCTAACAGAGACTGCAAACTGAGATTCTGTCTCAGAGAGAGAACGAGAACGTGGCATTAGGTCCTCAGGAGCCATGTATTCTATCACCTCTTTTCTAGACATCACAATGACAGTTGATGTTACATGCTACAAGTCATCTGAAAGAAACATCACAAGGGGCAGCTGGAATCTGGCCAACAATGAAGAGTCAATGAACGAGAAAATCTCAAATCTGGAAAAACCACCAAAGCAATGACTGTATTGATCACCTAGCCAAAGAAAAGCATAGCACACTATGTGAGGTCTGCTTAGACAAAGCTTTCAGAAGAATCTCGTTTTTCATTGGATGTTGATGAAACATAATGGCGACTTTTATTATGAATTTCCCACAAGGATACGCTGAATTCTACTCGAGTCAACAGACTCGCTCCTGTTCCTTCCCACTCCCCACAGTCCCTCTGCTACTTTCACGCCCTTCTGCCTCTGACTCTCTTTCCGCCATCTGCCTGGCGTTCCTGGGTTCTGAGGGGCTGAGCATCCAACAGTTCCTGACTCTCCACGAGGCTGGAATTACTACTGCCCACTGCAGAATGGAGTTTCTCAGAATGACAAAATATATGGCTAAGCCTCAATGAGCTCTGTTTTTCATAGATTTGCTTCTAAAGAGTATGTATGCACATGTGTGTTTGTGTGTGCATGTGTGTGTCTATGTGGAGGTATGAGCATATGAGGACAGGTGCCTGAGCCCAGATGCATCAGAAGTTTTCAGTCAGCAGACAGAGGCTGGGAAGCAACCTTAGTCCCGTGGAGGTGCAGCACAGTCTTCCACAGAGCCTTCCCTCCAGCCTCTATGAATACCTCTTCCATTAGATGCACGTGTGTACACGTATTCTGTGTTTGCTAATCTAATTCACCCAGAATCCTGACAATGTTTAATGGTTTATTTAACATGTAATAATGCTTGAAGTGTTATCCAAAATGGAAGTTCTGACTAACAATCAGAAGAGAGCAACTGAGCGGTTAGGGTATGATACCAACCTACTGCAGCGTGAAACTGAGATAAAGCATCAGCTAGCTGTCCAGCTGCAAGTAACTTCTTTCCCAGTTCAAGATGTTTCTCTACATCTGCATTTACTCCACATTCAGCACCTAAAAAGGAAAACAGAATAATGAGTTAACTTCCCATGAAGCAACTGTAACCCTAATAAATAGTCAAAGATACCATTTATCTGCTTCAGCCATCTACTAAAATAAGAAAAGTCACAGAAACTGAAAATGACAGAGTAATGCACACTGTTTCATTTTATAGAATATAAAAAGCTTCCAAAATATACCTATATTCCATTTAACCCACCCAAAGAATAAATCCAGCTGAAAGAATAAAAGAAAAATAGACTGGAGTACTGGTGAAGTTATTCTGAACAATTAATTAGTACTGCTCAATTAAAGCTGGGAAGATGGCTCAGTTGGTAAGATGCGTGCTATACAAGCATGAGGACCAGAACATGAATCTCCAGCAACCACAAAAACGCCAGGAGGGCACAGCAGCCCAGTGCACAAACAGGAGATCCTTAGTGCAAGATGGCCAGCTAGCAAACCACACTGAAGGCTCTAGATTCAGGGAGACTCAGCCTCAGGAAATAAAAACTGAAAAAGCATGATTACGGAAGAGACCCGATACTAACCCAGGTTCCACATGCACATGGATGTGTACCTGCTCACACCATGCACACACATGACACAGACACACACCACATAGTCTGTTAAATGGCTTTGCTAAGCTAGACCCTCATCTTAGTGAAGGTCAGTCTGCTACAGTATCCAAGGACACGGAGCAACGGCAACACACCAGGCACTGGGCTAGTCACTGGGGTGAGTGAGCCCTGCTCTTTGAATCCTCTAAGTACTTGACATTACAGTGGGAGGAGACAGACATAACAAACAGTAACTTGTATAATCAGGTAAAAATTACTGTGGAGTAAGTCAAGTGTCAACAGTGAGAGGCCACTGACAGACGTAACAAATGCTTCCTTGAAAAGCCAACATCTGAGCAAAACTTAGAGAAAGGAAGAAGCCCATCACGCAGGCAGGGAAAGGATAATTTCCAAGGAGCAGTAGCTAACGCAAAGACTTTAAGTTCATGGTACCCAGACAGATTCCAGAAATGGCAAGGAGACCTGGATAACGGTAGCAGAGCCACAAAATAAAGCAGTATGAAACCAAAGACTAAGAGCCTTGTTATGTCCTGCTTTGAATTTTACTCTGTGAAAACCAGAGACATTTTAAGTAGAATAATATGACTAAGGTAGGCCAATTATCTATAAACTGTCTCTTCGCTCTGAATTCCTCCTTCAGCAGTTGCCCTGACACAGGAATGCACCAGAGAGTTCAGGCATTCCTCCTTCACAGTGAAGTCAATGTTGTTTGCTACAAAGGGGGCTAGAGAGAACTGTAGGAAGGACAGATGCCTCCTGATTCTGTTTGCTTGTGTGCTCTTTTGTTTATCTGGCTTCTGCTACCTACTGGAGAAAAGATGGTTACCAAGAAGCTGCACTTGACTCTGTTCTTGTCTGTCTAGAATCTTTTTGTTTTAAAAGTTTCCTCAGGCTTTATGTGGAAAGTCTTACCAAACGTTTGGGTGTTATTTGTAGAGGGAAGTTTCTGTGCCCCTGGTCCCGGAGCCGTTCAGTCCCAAAGAAACACAGAGGCTTATATTAATTATAAACTGTTTGCCCTACTAGCTCAGGCTTATTATTAAGTAGCTCTTACAACTTAAATTAACCCATAATTCTTGTCTATGTTTGGCCAGAGGGCTTGATACCTTTTCTCAATGAGACAGTCTCATCTTGCTTCCTCTGTATCTTGCTGGTGACTGACTCTGCCTTTCCTCTTCCCAGAATTCTCTTAGTCTGGTCACCCTACCTATACTCCCAGCTGGGCTACTGGACAATCAGCATTTTATTAAACTAATATAAGCGACAAATCTTTACAGTGTACAAGAGCATTCTCCCACAGCAACCTCCCAACAAGGACACTGCACAGTCACACTGTAACTTCACAACTCACAATTGTCCGTATATCCACGGAAAAAGTATCGACACTGGAATCTACAACTGGTGTGATTGCTTTCTGTTCACCCATCAACTGCAGACAACTCTGGTTTCAGTGTCTCACCATTAGCAAACCTGAGCTGCAACCACAGCTCAGCAAAGTGTGAACCCTAGTTCTGAGGAGAGAGCCTCTTCCCCAGGTAGTGAACAAAGTGTGAACCCTAGTTCTAAAGAGAGAACCTCTTCCCCAGTAGTGAACAAAGTGCGAACCCTAGTTCTGAGGAGAGAGCCTCTTCCCCAGTAGTGAACAAAGTGTGAACCCTAGTTCTGAGGAGAGAGCCTCTTCCCCAGGAGAGCCTCTTCCCCAGGCGGCCTCTCTCAATCCTGGACATGTCTCACTGTTCTTCCCATATCTTTAGTTACCTCCATACCATGTAAAAAGGAAAGATTCTACGAAGCTCACCCTTTACAAACTCTTTGATGTGGTGTGAAAATGTATGCATGTATTTGTACCATGTGTGGGGGTCAGGTCGACATCAAGTATCCTCACTTACTCTCCCCCTTATTTTTTAAGACAGGGTCTCTTACTGAACCTGAAGCTTGGCAACCTGGCTAGTGTGCGAACCCCAGAGACCCACCAGTCTAAGCATCCCTAGTGTGGAGATCGTCCATACACATCATCCTGCCTTTTTTTTCACATCTTGATGCTAGGCACTGAACTCAGGTCCTCAAACTTCTACATCAAGCACTGGAGCAGCTGAGCCGTCCCTGCAGCAGCCCCTTTAGAACTACTATGTGCTTTATTTCCTGAATGGCCCAACTGTTACACTGGCCCTGGAAATGGTCCAGGACAAAGACCCACCAAAAGGTGCTTTGAGGTGTTTGCTCACAGCCTGACCCTGAGTGGAGCACTGAGCTACTTGCCAGGGGAAACGAATGCTAGTAACCCATTCAAGCACTGCAACTGGTCCAGCCACCACTCTGGTGACTGAGACCCTCTTAGACGGCCAAGTATCTCCTATGCTCGGCCATAATGGCAGAAATGGTGCCTGGAACTGTGATAAGGGATGGGGTCTTTGCAGTGCATGAAGTGTTCTGAGAAGAATGTCAAGCTCAGGGCTAATTGTCAGCTGAGGTCAACCTGGGAGATTCCATATATATTCCATAACAATAATCACCTTGCCCCTGCCTCAGTCACAACGCTGGTCTAGCTAAAATCAGCCAGAAAATTGTGAGACTTGCAAAACTAAAATCACAGTTGAACCCCCTGTCCATCAAGCTCTATCAGGTTTCTCCTGGCACAGATTAATAAATACTGGACCCTAGCATTTGTGGTGGGAGCACAGGTTTGAATGCAGTTAAAATTGATTCTTGTCAATTTTTTTTTTGGGGGGGGGGTCAAGACAGGGTTTCACTGTGTAGCCTTGGCTGTCCTGGAACTCACTCTGTAGACCAGGCTGGCCTCAAACTCAGAGATCCACCTGGGATCCGAGTGCTGGGATCAAAGGTGTGCACCACCACCACGCGGTTCTTCTCAACCTCTTACTTGAAACAGCTCCCCCTTCCTGTTCTGAGGAAGCTCTGTTTGCACTGTTTAAAAACAACGAAGCTTTCTCTCCTAGTTCTCTAGAGCACATACACAAAAGTGCAGTGAATCTTCTCAATTTATGGCAACATAGCTACTTATATAGGTTCAACAACAATTTCTTAAAGAAACAGATCATCTGTAAGTGTTGACTATATTCAGTAACAATGTGACTAGAGATCTAATTTGAAGGTGATGCACACAGCTATAGCAGACACAATGACAAAGAAAAGAAACCAAGGCAGACTTCATGTAGTGAACACAACCCGGGCTGGGAGGCACAGAGGTGGCACATGGTAACTGAGGTGGCACTTCATATACACAGCTGCCAAACACATACATGAGTAAGGAATTTCATATTCCGGCAAGCCCAGGGAACCTTAGCTTAGTGGACTTTGAGAAACATCATTCAAATGCACTCTCTGAATTGAACCAGGGATGGACTCCAAGTACTTCTGAGTGCACCAAACTCTGATAAAACAAACAAAAAGAAAAAAAATAATAATAATAAAAATAAAAAAAAACAACAAAAAAAAAAACACAAACAAACAGAAAGGACCACAGCCAGGCAGACTGGTAATGAGGACTTCTGAAACACAAAGAAGTTCATAAAATAATGCTTTTCTTTTTTTGAGATATGGTTTCTCTGCGTAGCGTTGGCAATCCAGGAGGAACTCACTCCGTAGAACAGGCTGGTCTTGAACTCACAAAGCTATCGTCCTGCCTCTGCCTGTTGAGTGCTACCACCACCCAGCTCATAGGGCCAGTTATTAAACAGCCTAATACTAAGAACAAAAATAAAACAAAATTAGTAGCACAAATATTTTAAAAATTGTTTAAGATTTTGAATCTTACAGATTCAAAAGGTTGCACCATCTATTTAAATTCAGCTCTAGCAGCAAGGACACAATGGAGAACAAGAAATAAACAAGATGATTTCCTAAGTGCCAATCTGATGCTAGGAGACAAAATGCCTGAGGAAAGGAGTAATCACTACAGATAGTCAAATACGGCTCCCTGAGTCACTAATACTTGAGTTAAAACAAAAATAAGAAGAGTTGGAGAGCAGTGCTGAGTGACACATGCCAAAGTCACACCCAGGTCACAAGCCAGTGCGACCTGCCTGGCATGAGCAAGCCCAACTTCAAAGAAAATAGATGAGGTCGCAGACAGCAGGAAAGGAGGGAAGGATAGAGGACATGTACAAGGTAGATGGAAATGCAAGTACAGAGCAAGTTTAAGTTTTTATGTAAGTGATAAAGGAAGCCCCTGGAATGGGCTTTAGCAAGAGAATGAAGGTCTAGCTGAAGTTTGATGGCTGAGTGTGAAGACAGAGTAGAGTCAGCTATACATCAGAACTGTGCTTCCATGAGCTAAGAACAGTGTTAGATACACTATACATCAGAACTGTGCTTCCATGAGCTAAGGACAGTGTTAGATACACTATACATCAGAACTGTGCTTCCATGAGCTAAG